>OY759152.1:4557533-4782022 GCA_963662125.1 Diplazon laetatorius | reverse complement strand
ACCATTTTTGTAGCTGGGAACGAAGATTCGACGAATTTGGTCGAAGTCGATGTTGCGAACGACCAAACCGTTTGCGATCGGTCGAAATGCATGAAATTCCTTCATTTGCACGGAATGAACGCATGTCAACCGTTTCGAGCGAGAAAGTCACGGAAGTTTGGCTGCAATAGCGAACCATCGGTGATTTGAACGGAAACTCCGACGAACTCACGATACCCTCGAATCTTGTCGAAATCGACGTTACGGGCGAACGGTTGGTTCGAAATGCTCGATTTTGCAAAAATCACACATAGTTAGATGAAACTAAGGTTTTTCACACGTTTCCAACCAGAAACGACCATTTTTGTAGCTGGGAACGAAGATTCGACGAATTTGGTCGAAGTCGATGTTGCGAACGACCAAACCGTTTGCGATCGGTCGAAATGCATGAAATTCCTTCATTTGCACGGAATGAACGCATGTCAACCGTTTCGAGCGAGAAAGTCACGGAAGTTTGGCTGCAATAGCGAACCATCGGTGATTTGAACGGAAACTCCGACGAACTCACGATACCCTCGAATCTTGTCGAAATCGACGTTACGGGCGAACGGTTGGTTCGAAATGCTCGATTTTGCAAAAATCACACATATTTGAATAAAACTAAGGTTTTTCACACGTTTCCAACCAGAAACAACCATTTTTGTAGCTGCGAACGAAGATTCGACGAATTTGGTCGAAATCGATGTTGCGAACGACCAAACCGTTTGCGATCGGTCGAAATGCATGAAATGCCTTCATTTGCACGGAATGAACGCATTTCAACCGTTTCGAGCAAGAAAGTCACGGATGTTTGCCTGCAATAGCGAAACATTGGTGTTTTGAACGGAAACTTCGACGAACTCACGATACCCTCGAATCTTGTCGAAATCGACGTTACGGGCGAACGGTTTGTTCGAAATGCTCGATTTTGCAAAACTCACACATAGTTGGATGAAACTAAGGTTTTTCACACGTTTCCAACCAGAAACAACAATTTTTGTAGCTGGGAACGAAGATTCGACGAATTTGGTCGAAATCGATGTTGCGAACGACCAAACCGTTTGCGATCGGTCGAAATGCATGAAATTCCTTCATTTGCACGGAATGAACGCATTTCAACCGTTTCGAGCAAGAAAGTCACGGAAGTTTAGCTGCAATAGCGAATCATTGGTGTTTTGAACGGAAACTTCGACGAACTCACGATACCCTCGAATCTTGTCGAAATCGACGTTACGGGCGAACGGTTTGTTCGAAATGCTCGATTTTGCAAAAATCACACATAGTTGGATAAAACTAAGGTTTTTCACACGTTTCCAACCAGAAACAACCATTTTTGTAGCTGGAAACGAAGATTCGACGAATTCGGTCGAAGTCGATGTTGCGAACGACCAAACCGTTTGCGATCGGTCGAAATGCATGAAATTCCTTCATTTGCACGGAACGAACGCATTTCAACCGTTTCGAGCAAGAAAGTCACGGAAGTTTGGCTGCAATAGCGAAACATTGGTGTTTTGAACGGAAACTTCGACGAACTCACGATACCCTCGAATCTTGTCGAATCCGACGTTACGGGCGAAGAGTTTGTTCGAAATGCTCGATTTTGCAAAAATCGAACATAGTTGGATGAAACTAAGGTTTTTCACACGTTTCCAACCAGAAACAACCATTTTTGTAGCTGGGAACGAAGATTCGACGAATTTGGTCGAAATCGATGTTGCGAACGACCAAACCGTTTGCGATTGGTCGAAATGCATGAAATTCCTTCATTTGCACGGAATGAACGCATTTCAACCGTTTCGAGCAAGAAAGTCATGGAAGTTTGGCTGCAATAGCGAATCATTGGTGTTTTGAACGGAAACTTCGACGAACTCACGATACCCTCGAATCTTGTCGAAATCGACGTTACGGGCGAACGGTTTGTTCGAAATGCTCGATTTGGCAAAAATCACACATAGTTGGATGAAACTAAGGTTTTTCACACGTTTCCAACCAGAAACAACCATTTTGGTAGCTGGGAACGAAGATTCGACGAATTTGGTCGAAATCGATGTTGCGAACGACCAAACCGTTCGCGATCGGTCGAAATGCATGAAATTCCTTCATTTGCACGAAATGAACGCATTTCAACCGTTTCGAGCAAGAAAGTCATGGAAGTTTAGCTGCAATAGCGAATCATTGGTGTTTTGTACGGAAACTTCGACGAACTCACGATACCCTCGAATCTTGTCGAAATCGACGTTACGGGCGAACGGTTTGTTCGAAATGCTCGAATTTGCAAGAATCACACATAGTTGGATGAAACTAAAATTTTTCACACGTTTCCAACCAGAAACAACCATTTTTGTAGCTGCGAACGAAGATTCGACGAATTTGGTCGAAATCGATGTTGCGAACGACCAAACCGTTTGCGATCGGTCGAAATGCATGAAATTCCTTCATTTGCACGGAATGAACGCACTTCAACCGTTTCGAGCAAGTAAGTCACGGAAGTTTGGCTGCAATAGCGAATTATTGGTGTTTTGAACGGAAACTTCGACAAACTCACGATACCCTCGAATCTTGTCGAAATCGACGTTACGGGCGAACGGTTGGTTCGAAATGCTCGATTTTGCAAAAATCACACATAGTTGGATAAAACTAAGGTTTTTCACACGTTTCCAACCAGAAACAACCATTTTTGTAGCTGGGAACGAAGATTCGACGAATTTGGTCAAAGTCGATGTTGCGAACGACCAAACCGTTTGCGATCGGTCGAAATGCATGAAATTCCTTCATTTGCACGGAATGAACGCAATTTAACCGTTCCGAGCAAGAAAGTCATGGAAGTTTGGCTGCAATAGCGAAACATTGGTGTTTTGAACGGAAACTTCGACGAACTCACGATACCCTCGAATCTTGTCGAAATCGACGTTACGGGCGAACAGTTCGTTCGAAATGCTCGATTTTGCAAAAATCACACATAGTTGGATGAAACTAAGGTTTTTCACACGTTTTCAACCAGAAACGACCATTTTTGTAGCTGGGAACGAAGATTCGACGTATTTAGTCAAAGTCGATGTTGCGAACGACCAAACCGTTTGCGATCGGTCGAAATGCATGAAATCCCTTCATTTGCACGGAATGAACGCATTTCAACCGTTTCGAGCAAGAAAGTCACGGAAGTTTGGCTGCAATAGCGAAACATTGGTGTTTTGAACGGAAACTTCGACGAACTCACGATACCATCGAATCTTGTCGAAATCGACGTTACGGGCGAACGGTTGGTTCGAAATGCTCGATTTTGCAAAAATCACACATAGTTAGATGAAACTAAGGTTTTTCACACGTTTCCAACCAGAAACAACCATTTTTGTAGCTGGGAACGAAGATTCGACGAATTTGGTCGAAGTCGATGTTGCGAACGACCAAACCGTTTGCGATCGGTCGAAATGCATGAAATTCCTTCATTTGCACGGAATGAACGCATGTCAACCGTTTCGAGCGAGAAAGTCACGGAAGTTTGGCTGCAATAGCGAACCATCGGTGTTTTGAACGGAAACTTCGACGAACTCACGATACCCTCGAATCTTGTCGAAATCGACGTTACGGGCGAACGGTTGGTTCGAAATGCTCGATTTTGCAAAAATCACACATAGTTGGATAAAACTAAGGTTTTTCACACGTTTCCAACCAGAAACAACCATTTTTGTAGCTGCGAACGAAGATTCGACGAATTTGGTCGAAATCGATGTTGCGAACGACCAAACCGTTTGCGATCGGTCGAAATGCATGAAATGCCTTCATTTGCACGGAATGAACGCATTTCAACCGTTTCGAGCAAGAAAGTCACGGATGTTTGGCTGCAATAGCGAAACATTGGTGTTTTGAACGGAAACTTCGACGAACTCACGATACCCTCGAATCTTGTCGAAATCGACGTTACGGGCGAACGGTTTGTTCGAAATGCTCGATTTTGCAAAAATCACACATAGTTGGATGAAACTAAGGTTTTTCACACGTTTCCAACCAGAAACAACCATTTTTGTAGCTGGGAACGAAGATTCGACGAATTTGGTCGAAATCGATGTTGCGAACGACCAAACCGTTTGCGATCGGTCGAAATGCATGAAATTCCTTCATTTGCACGGAATGAACGCATTTCAACCGTTTCGAGCAAGAAAGTCACGGAAGTTTAGCTGCAATAGCGAATCATTGGTGTTTCGAACGGAAACTTCGACGAACTCACGATACCCTCGAATCTTGTCGAAATCGACGTTACGGGCGAACGGTTTGTTCGAAATGCTCGATTTTGCAAAAATCACACATAGTTGGATAAAACTAAGGTTTTTCACACGTTTCCAACCAGAAACAACCATTTTTGTAGCTGTTTACGAAGATTCGACGAATTTGGTCGAAATCGATATTGCGAGCCACCAAACCGTTCGCAATCGGTCGAAATGCATGAAATTCCTTCATTTACACGGAATGAACGCATTACAACCGTTCCGAGCAAAAAAGTCACGGAAGTTTGGCTGCAATAGCGAATCATTGGTGTTTCGAACGGAAACTTCGACGAACTCACGATACCCTCGAATCTTGTCGAAATCGACGTTACGGGCGAACGGTTTGTTCGAAATGCTCGAATTTGCAAGAATCACACATAGTCGGATGAAACTAAGGTTTTTCACACGTTTCCAACCAGAAACAACCATTTTTGTAGCTGGGAACGAAGATTCGACGAATTTGGTCGAAGTCGATGTTGCGAACGACCAAACCGTTTGCGATCGGTCGAAATGCATGAAATTCCTTCATTTGCACGGAATGAACGCATTTCAACCGTTTCGAGCAAGAAAGTCACGGAAGTTTGTCTGCAATAGCGAAACATTGGTGTTTTGAACGGAAACTTCGACGAACTCACGATACCCTCGAATCCTGTCGAAATCGACGTTACGGGCGAAGAGTTTGTTCGAAACCCACACAGCAAAATTGATCCCGGGATCACCCTGATACAGTTCTATTCGGGTCTCGGCAAGATAGAACGTCCTATAGACGTCTGTGGGAGGTACTAGTGAGACATTGTTCTACCCGGGATTAATATAGGATGGCTTGAGGATGTCCTGTCGTGACCGCTTGTAGACGATCGCAGTGCACTCTCTTATAGACGTCTGTGGGAGGTGCCAGTGAGACATTGTTCTACCCGGGATTAATATAGGATGGCTTGAGGATATCCTCCCGTAACCATGAGTAGACGATCACAATGCACTTGCTTATAGACGTCTGTGGGAGGCACTAGTGAGACACTGTTCTACCTAGGATTGATATAGGATGGCGTGAGGATGTCCTGTCGTAACCGTTAGTAGACGATCTCAATGCACTCGCCAATAGACGTCTGTAGGAGGTACTACTGAGACATTGTTCTACCCGGGATTAATATGGGATGGCTTGAGGATGTCCTGTCGTAACCGTTAATAGACGATCGCTGTGCACTCTCTTATAGACGTCTGTGGGAGGTGCCAATGAGAAATTGTTCCACCCGGGATTAATATAGGATGGCTTGAGGATGTCCTGTCGTGACCATTTGTAGACGATCGCTGTGCACTCTCTTATGGACGTCTGTTCGAGGTACTAGTAGGACACTGTTCTACCCGGGATTAATATAGGATGGCTTGTGGATATCCTCCCGTGACCATGAGTAGACGATCACACTGCACTCTCTTATAGACATCTGTGGGAGGTACTAGTAAGACACTGTTCTACCCGGGATTAATATAGGATGACTTAAGGATGTCCTGTCGTAACCGTTAGTAGACGATCCCAATGCACTTTCTCATGGACGTCTATGGGAGGTACGAGTAAGACTATAACATGAGGTCTTATAGGAGAAAAGTCTTATACTTGAGTATTTCAGTCACTGAGTGAAGAAAATAACACTCTCTGTGTTCCTGTTAGATGTGCGTTATATGAGCGTAAAGTAATGGTACAATCTCAATAGTCAGATTAGCGTAGTGGATTAAGTTAGGTAGTTATTAGTTAGGTAGATAGGTCAGTCCGTCAGGTCGTAGGTTCGAATCCCCGCAGTGCCATCTTTCCGAAATGCAAATTGCATTTCCGGACAACTTTTTTTTTAAATTCATATTGGTCAAATAATTGAATTAATATAACGATAGGTCGACTGTCGGCCAAAAAAAAATTGATTTAACAAATGAATAATTATTTCGCAAGCGTTTTTTTACGGATATGCATATAAGCAAATCTTTGGACATCGCAGGGACGTCGGTGGGATTGTCCCATTCCGGTAACACATAGCGGACATTGAAAAGCGCATGGGAGTCCCATGGGACCATCCCAATACCATCACGAGACAACTGTCGAGACGTCCGAAAGACGTACTTTGGACGTCTTTTTGCTGTGTGGGAATGCTCGATTTTGCAACAATCACACATAGTTGGATGAAACTAAGGTTTATCACACGTTTCCAACCAGAAACAACCATTTTTGTAGCTGGGAACGAAGATTCGACGAATTTGGTCAAAGTCGATGTTGCGAACGACGAAACCGTTTCCGATCGGTCGAAATGCATGAAATTCATTCATTTGCACGAAATGAACGCATTTCAACCGTTTCGAGCAAGAAAGTCACGAAAGTTTGGCTGCAATAGCGAAACAATGGTGTTTTGAACGGAAACTTCGACGAACTCACGATACCCTCGAATCTTGTCGAAATCGACGTTACGGGCGAACGGTTGGTTCGAAATGCTCGATTTTGCAAAAATCACACATAGATGAAACTAAGGTTTTTCACACGTTTCCAACCAGAAACAACCATTTTTGTAGCTGGGAACGAAGATTCGACGAATTTGGTCGAAGTCGATGTTGCGAACGACCAAACCGTTTGCGATCGGTCGAAATGCATAAAATTCCTTCATTTGCACGGAATGAACGCATGTCAACCGTTTCGAGCGAGGAAGTCACGAAAGTTTGGCTGCAATAGCGAAACATCGGTGTTTTGAACGGAAACTTCGACGAACTCACGATACCCTCGAATCTTGTCGAAATCGACGTTACGGCCGAACGGTTGGTTCGAAATGCTCGATTTTGCAAAAATCACACATAGTTGGATAAAACTAAGGTTTTTCACACGTTTCCAACCAGAAACAACCATTTTTGTAGCTGGGAACGAAGATTCGACGAATTTGGTCGAAATCGATGTTGCGAACGACCAAACCGTTTGCGATCGGTCGAAATGCATGAAATTCCTTCATTTGCACGGAATGAACGCATTTCAACCGTTTCGAGCAAGAAAGTCACGGAAGTTTGGCTGCAATAGCGAAACATTGGTGTTTTGAACGGAAACTTCGACGAACTCACGATACCCTCGAATCTTGTCGAAATCGACGTTACGGGCGAACGGTTTGTTCGAAATGCTCGATTTTGCAAAAATCACACATAGTTGGATGAAACTAAGGTTTTTCACACGTTTCCAACCAGAAACAACCATTTTTGTAGCTGCGAACGAAGATTCGACGAATTTGGTCGAAATCGATGTTGCGAACGACCAAACCGTTTGCGATCGGTCGAAATGCATGAAATTTCTTCATTTGCACAGAATAAACGCATTTCAACCGTTTCGAGCAAGAAAGTCACGGAAGTTTGGCTGCAATAGCGAAACATTGGTGTTTTGAACGGAAACTTCGACGAACTCACGATACCATCGAATCTTGTCGAAATCGACGTTACGGGCGAACGGTTGGTTCGAAATTCTCGATTTTGCAAAAATCACACATAGTTGGATGAAACTAAGGTTTTTCACACGTTTCCAACCAGAAACAACCATTTTTGTAGCTGGGAACGAAGATTCGACGAATTTGGTCGAAATCGATGTTGCGAACGACCAAACCGTTTGCGATCGGTCGAAATGCATGAAATTCCTTCATTTGCACGGAATGAACGCATTTCAACCGTTTCGAGCAAGAAAGTCACGGAAGTTTGGCTGCAATAGCGAATCATTGGTGTTTTGAACGGAAACTTCGACGAACTCACGATACCCTCGAATCTTGTCGAAATCGACGTTACGGGCGAACGGTTTGTTCGAAATGCTCGAATTTGCAAAAATCACACATAGTTGGATAAAACTAAGGTTTTTCACACGTTTCCAACCAGAAACAACCATTTTTGTAGCTGGGAACGAAGATTCGACGAATTTGGTCGAAGTCGATGTTGCGAACGACCAAACCGTTTGCGATCGGTCGAAATGCATGAAATTCCTTCATTTGCACGGAATGAACGCATTTCAACCGTTTCGACCAAGAAAGTCACGGAAGTTTGGCTGCAATAGCGAAACATTGGTGTTTTGAACGGAAACTTCGACGAACTCACGATACCCTCGAATCTTGTCGAAATCGACGTTACGGGCGAAGAGTTTGTTCGAAATGCTCGATTTTGCAACAATCACACATAGTTGGATGAAACTAAGGTTTTTCACACGTTTCCAACCAGAAACAACCATTTTTGTAGCTGGGAACGAAGATTCGACGAATTTGGTCGAAATCGATGTTGCGAACGACCAAACCGTTTGCGATTGGTCGAAATGCATGAAATTCCTTCATTTGCACGGAATGAACGCATTTCAACCGTTTCGAGCAAGAAAGTCATGGAAGTTTGGCTGCAATAGCGAATCATTGGTGTTTTGAACGGAAACTTCGACGAACTCACGATACCCTCGAATCTTGTCGAAATCGACGTTACGGGCGAACGGTTTGTTCGAAATGCTTGATTTTGCAAAAATCACACATAGTTGGATGAAACTAAGGTTTTTCACACGTTTCCAACCAGAAGCAACCATTTTTGTAGCTGGGAACGAAGATTCGACGAATTTGGTCGAAATCGATGTTGCGAACGACCAAACCGTTCGCGATCGGTCGAAATGCATGAAATTCCTTTATTTGCACGGAATGAACGCATTTCAACCGTTTCGAGCAAGAAAGTCACGGAAGTTTGGCTGCAATAGCGAAACATTGGTGTTTTAAACGGAAACTTCGACGAACTCACGATACCCTCGAATCTTGTCGAAATCGACGTTATGGGCGAACGGTTGGTTCGAAATGCTCGATTTTGCAAAAATGACACATAGTTGGATGGAACTAAGGTTTTTCACACGTTTCCAACCAGAAACAACCATTTTTGTAGCTGGGAACGAAGATTCGACGAATTTGGTCGAAATCGATGTTGCGAACGACCAAACCGTTTGCGATCGGTCGAAATGCATGAAATTCCTTCATTTGCACAGAATGAACGCATTTCAACCGTTTCGAGCAAGAAAGTCACGGAAGTTTGGCTGCAATAGCGAATCATTGGTGTTTTGAACGGAAACTTCGACGAACTCACGATACCCTCGAATCTTGTCGAAATCGACGTTACGGGCGAACGGTTTGTTCGAAATGCTCGATCTTGCAAAAATCACACATAGTTGGATGAAACTAAGGTTATTTACACGTTTCCAACCAGAAACAACCATTTTTGTAGCTGGGAACGAAGATTCGACGAATTTGGTCGAAATCGATGTTGCGAACGACCAAACCGTTTGCGATTGGTCGAAATGCATGAAATTCCTTCATTCGCACGGAATGAACGCATTTCAACCGTTTCGAGCAAGAAAGTCCCGGAAGTTTGGCTGCAATAGCGAAACATTGGTGTTTTGAACGGAAACTTTGACGAACTCACGATACCCTCGAATCTTGTCGAAATCGACGTTACGGGCGAACGGTTTGTTCGAAATGCTCGATTTTGCAAAAATCACACATAGTTTGATGAAACTAAGGTTTTTCACACGTTTCCAACCAGAAACAAACATTTTTGTAGCTGGGAACGAAGATTCGACGAATTTGGTCGAAGTCGATGTTGCGAACGACCAAACCGTTTGCGATCGGTCGAAATGCATGAAATTCCTTCATTTGCACGGAATGAACGCATTTAAACCGTTTCGAACAAGAAAGTCACGGAAGTTTGGCTGCAATAGCGAAACATTGGTGTTTTGATCGGAAACTTCGACGAACTCACGATACCCTCGAATCTTGTCGAAATCGACGTTACGGGCGAACGGTTTGTTCGAAATGGTCAATTTTGCAAAAATCACACATAGTTTGATGAAACTAAGGTTTTTCACACGTTTCCAACCAGAAACAACCATTTTCGTAGCTGGGAACGAAGATTCAACGAATTTGGTCGAAATCGATGTTTGCAAACGACCAAACCGTTTGCGATCGGTCGAAATGCATGAAATTCCTTCATTTGCACGGAATGAACGCATTTCAACCGTTTCGAGCAAGAAAGTCACGGACGTTTAGCTGCAATAGCGAAACATTGGTGTTTTGAACGGAAACTTCGACGAACTCACGATACCCTCGAATCTTGTCGAAATCGACGTTACGGGCGAACGGTTTGTTCGAAATGCTCGATTTTGCAAAAATCACACATAGTTTGATGAAACTAAGGTTTTTCACACGTTTCCAACCAGAAACAACCATTTTTGTAGCTGGGAACGAAGATTCGACGAATTTGGTCGAAATCGATGTTGCGAACGACCAAACCGTTTGCGATTGGTCGAAATGCATGAAATTCCTTCATTTGCACGGAATGAACGCATTTCAACCGTTCCGAGCAAGAAAGTCATGGAAGTTTGGCTGCAATAGCGAATCATTGGTGTTTTGAACGGAAACTTCGACGAACTCACGATACCCTCGAATCTTGTCGAAATCGACGTTACGGGCGAACGGTTTGTTCGAAATGCTCGATTTTGCAAAAATCACACATAGTTGGATGAAACTAAGGTTTTTCACACGTTTCCAACCAGAAACAACCATTTTTGTAGCTGGGAACGAAGATTCGACGAATTTGGTCGAAATCGATGCTGCGAGAGACCAAACCGTTCGCGATCGGTCGAAATGCATGAAATTCCTTCATTTGCACGGAATGAACGCATTTCAACCGTTCCGAGCAAGAAAGTCACGGAAGTTTGGCTGCAATAGCGAAATATTGGTGTTTTGAACGGAAACTTCGACGAACTCACGATACCCTCGAATCTTGTCGAAATCGACGTTATGGGCGAACGGTTGGTTCGAAATGCTCGATTTTGCAAAAATGACACATAGTTGGATGGAACTAAGGTTTTTCACACGTTTTCAACCAGAAACAACCATTTTTGTAGCTGGGAACGAAGATTCGACGAATTTGGTCGAAATCGATGTTGCGAACGACCAAACCGTTTGCGATTGGTCGAGATGCATGAAATTCCTTTATTTGCACAGAATGAACGCATTTCAACCGTTTCGAGCAAGAAAGTCACGGAAGTTTGGCTGCAATAGCGAATCATTGGTGTTTTGAACGGAAACTTCGACGAACTCACGATACCCTCGAATCTTGTCGAAATCGACGTTACGGGCGAACGGTTTGTTCGAAATGCTCGATCTTGCAAAAATCACACATAGTTGGATGAAACTAAGGTTATTTACACGTTTCCAACCAGAAACAACCATTTTTGTAGCTGGGAACGAAGATTCGACGAATTTGGTCGAAGTCGATGTTGCGAACGACCAAACCGTTTGCGATCGGTCGAAATGCATGAAATTCCTTCATTTGCACGGAATGAACGCATTTCAACCGTTTCGAGCAAGAAAGTCACGGAAGTTTGGCTGCAATAGCGAAACATTGGTGTTTTGAACGGAAACTTCGACGAACTCACGATACCCTCGAATCTTGTCGAAATCGACGTTACGGGCGAACGGTTTGTTCGAAATGCTCGATTTTGCAAAAATCGCACATAGTTGGATGAAACTAAGGTTTTTCACACGTTTCCAACCAGAAACAACCATTTTTGTAGCTGGGAACGAAGATTCGACGAATTTGGTCGAAATCGATGTTGCGAACGACCAAACCGTTTGCGATCGGTCGAAATGCATGAAATTCCTTCATTTGCACAGAATGAACGCATTTCAACCGTTTCGAGCAAGAAAGTCACGGAAGTTTGGCTGCAATAGCGAATCATTGGTGTTTTGAACGGAAACTTCGACGAACTCACGATACCCTCGAATCTTGTCGAAATCGACGTTACGGGCGAACGGTTTGTTCGAAATGCTTGATTTTGCAAAAATCACACATAGTTGGATGAAACTAAGGTTTTTCACACGTTTCCAACCAGAAGCAACCATTTTTGTAGCTGGGAACGAAGATTCGACGAATTTGGTCGAAATCGATGTTGCGAACGACCAAACCGTTCGCGATCGGTCGAAATGCATGAAATTCCTTTATTTGCACGGAATGAACGCATTTCAACCGTTTCGAGCAAGAAAGTCACGGAAGTTTGGCTGCAATAGCGAAACATTGGTGTTTTAAACGGAAACTTCGACGAACTCACGATACCCTCGAATCTTGTCGAAATCGACGTTATGGGCGAACGGTTGGTTCGAAATGCTCGATTTTGCAAAAATGACACATAGTTGGATGGAACTAAGGTTTTTCACACGTTTCCAACCAGAAACAACCATTTTTGTAGCTGGGAACGAAGATTCGACGAATTTGGTCGAAATCGATGTTGCGAACGACCAAACCGTTTGCGATCGGTCGAAATGCATGAAATTCCTTCATTTGCACAGAATGAACGCATTTCAACCGTTTCGAGCAAGAAAGTCACGGAAGTTTGGCTGCAATAGCGAATCATTGGTGTTTTGAACGGAAACTTCGACGAACTCACGATACCCTCGAATCTTGTCGAAATCGACGTTACGGGCGAACGGTTTGTTCGAAATGCTCGATCTTGCAAAAATCACACATAGTTGGATGAAACTAAGGTTATTTACACGTTTCCAACCAGAAACAACCATTTTTTGTAGCTGGGAACGAAGATTCGACGAATTTGGTCGAAATCGATGTTGCGAACGACCAAACCGTTTGCGATTGGTCGAAATGCATGAAATTCCTTCATTCGCACGGAATGAACGCATTTCAACCGTTTCGAGCAAGAAAGTCCCGGAAGTTTGGCTGCAATAGCGAAACATTGGTGTTTTGAACGGAAACTTTGACGAACTCACGATACCCTCGAATCTTGTCGAAATCGACGTTACGGGCGAACGGTTTGTTCGAAATGCTCGATTTTGCAAAAATCACACATAGTTTGATGAAACTAAGGTTTTTCACACGTTTCCAACCAGAAACAAACATTTTTGTAGCTGGGAACGAAGATTCGACGAATTTGGTCGAAGTCGATGTTGCGAACGACCAAACCGTTTGCGATCGGTCGAAATGCATGAAATTCCTTCATTTGCACGGAATGAACGCATTTAAACCGTTTCGAACAAGAAAGTCACGGAAGTTTGGCTGCAATAGCGAAACATTGGTTTTGATCGGAAACTTCGACGAACTCACGATACCCTCGAATCTTGTCGAAATCGACGTTACGGGCGAACGGTTTGTTCGAAATGGTCAATTTGCAAAAATCACACATAGTTTGATGAAACTAAGGTTTTTCACACGTTTCCAACCAGAAACAACCATTTTCGTAGCTGGGAACGAAGATTCAACGAATTTGGTCGAAATCGATGTTTGCAAACGACCAAACCGTTTGCGATCGGTCGAAATGCATGAAATTCCTTCATTTGCACGGAATGAACGCATTTCAACCGTTTCGAGCAAGAAAGTCACGGACGTTTAGCTGCAATAGCGAAACATTGGTGTTTTGAACGGAAACTTCGACGAACTCACGATACCCTCGAATCTTGTCGAAATCGACGTTACGGGCGAACGGTTTGTTCGAAATGCTCGATTTTGCAAAAATCACACATAGTTTGATGAAACTAAGGTTTTTCACACGTTTCCAACCAGAAACAACCATTTTTGTAGCTGGGAACGAAGATTCGACGAATTTGGTCGAAATCGATGTTGCGAACGACCAAACCGTTTGCGATTGGTCGAAATGCATGAAATTCCTTCATTTGCACGGAATGAACGCATTTCAACCGTTCCGAGCAAGAAAGTCATGGAAGTTTGGCTGCAATAGCGAATCATTGGTGTTTTGAACGGAAACTTCGACGAACTCACGATACCCTCGAATCTTGTCGAAATCGACGTTACGGGCGAACGGTTTGTTCGAAATGCTCGATTTTGCAAAAATCACACATAGTTGGATGAAACTAAGGTTTTTCACACGTTTCCAACCAGAAACAACCATTTTTGTAGCTGGGAACGAAGATTCGACGAATTTGGTCGAAATCGATGCTGCGAGAGACCAAACCGTTCGCGATCGGTCGAAATGCATGAAATTCCTTCATTTGCACGGAATGAACGCATTTCAACCGTTCCGAGCAAGAAAGTCACGGAAGTTTGGCTGCAATAGCGAAATATTGGTGTTTTGAACGGAAACTTCGACGAACTCACGATACCCTCGAATCTTGTCGAAATCGACGTTATGGGCGAACGGTTGGTTCGAAATGCTCGATTTTGCAAAAATGACACATAGTTGGATGGAACTAAGGTTTTTCACACGTTTTCAACCAGAAACAACCATTTTTGTAGCTGGGAACGAAGATTCGACGAATTTGGTCGAAATCGATGTTGCGAACGACCAAACCGTTTGCGATTGGTCGAAATGCATGAAATTCCTTTATTTGCACAGAATGAACGCATTTCAACCGTTTCGAGCAAGAAAGTCACGGAAGTTTGGCTGCAATAGCGAATCATTGGTGTTTTGAACGGAAACTTCGACGAACTCACGATACCCTCGAATCTTGTCGAAATCGACGTTACGGGCGAACGGTTTGTTCGAAATGCTCGATCTTGCAAAAATCACACATAGTTGGATGAAACTAAGGTTATTTACACGTTTCCAACCAGAAACAACCATTTTTGTAGCTGGGAACGAAGATTCGACGAATTTGGTCGAAGTCGATGTTGCGAACGACCAAACCGTTTGCGATCGGTCGAAATGCATGAAATTCCTTCATTTGCACGGAATGAACGCATTTCAACCGTTTCGAGCAAGAAAGTCACGGAAGTTTGGCTGCAATAGCGAAACATTGGTGTTTTGAACGGAAACTTCGACGAACTCACGATACCCTCGAATCTTGTCGAAATCGACGTTACGGGCGAACGGTTTGTTCGAAATGCTCGATTTTGCAAAAATCGCACATAGTTGGATGAAACTAAGGTTTTTCACACGTTTCCAACCAGAAACAACCATTTTTGTAGCTGGGAACGAAGATTCGACGAATTTGGTCGAAATCGATGTTGCGAACGACCAAACCGTTTGCGATCGGTCGAAATGCATGAAATTCCTTCATTTGCACAGAATGAACGCATTTCAACCGTTTCGAGCAAGAAAGTCACGGAAGTTTGGCTGCAATAGCGAATCATTGGTGTTTTGAACGGAAACTTCGACGAACTCACGATACCCTCGAATCTTGTCGAAATCGACGTTACGGGCGAACGGTTTGTTCGAAATGCTCGATTTTGCAAAAATCACACATAGTTGGATGAAACTAAGGTTTTTCACACGTTTCCAACCAGAAACAACCATTTTTGTAGCTGGGAACGAAGATTCGACGAATTTGGTCGAAATCGATGTTGCGAGAGACCAAACCGTTCGCGATCGGTCGAAATGCATGAAATTCCTTCATTTGCACGGAATGAACGCATTTCAACCGTTCCGAGCTAGAAAGTCACGGAAGTTTGGCTGCAATAGCGAAATATTGGTGTTTTGAACGGAAACTTCGACGAACTCACGATACCCTCGAATCTTGTCGAAATCGACGTTATGGGCGAACGGTTGGTTCGAAATGCTCGATTTTGCAGAAATGACACATAGTTGGATGGAACTAAGGTTTTTCACACGTTTCCAACCAGAAACAACCATTTTTGTAGCTGGGAACGAAGATTCGACGAATTTGGTCGAAATCGATGTTGCGAACGACCAAACCGTTTGCGATTGGTCGAAATGCATGAAATTCCTTCATTTGCACGGAATGAACGCATTTCAACCGTTTCGAGCAAGAAAGTCACGGAAGTTTGGCTGCAATAGCGAATCATTGGTGTTTCGAACGGAAACTTCGACGAACTCATGATACCCTCGAATCTTGTCGAAATCGACGTTACCGGCGAACGGTTTGTTCGAAATAATCGATTTTACAAAAATCACACATAGTTGGATGAAACTAAGGTTTTTCACACGTTTCCAACCAGAAACAACCATTTTTGTAGCTGGGAACGAAGATTCGACGAATTTGGTCGAAATCGATGTTGCGAACGACCAAACCGTTTGCGATCGGTCGAAATGCATGAAATTCCTTCATTTGCACGGAATAAACGCATTTCAACCGTTTCGAGCGAGAAAGTCACGGAAGTTTGGCTGCAATAGCGAAACATTGGTGTTTTGAACGGAAACTTCGACGAACTCACGATACCCTCGAATCTTGTCGAAATCGACGTAACGGGCGAAGAGTTTGTTCGAAATCCTCGATTTTGCAACAATCACACATTGTTGGATGAAACTAAGGTTTTTCACACGTTTCCAACCAGAAACAACCATTTTTGTAGCTGGGAACGAAGATTCGACGAATTTGGTCGAAGTCGACGTTGCGAACGACCAAACCGTTTGCGATCGGTCGAAATGCATGAAATTCATTCATTTGCACGGAATGAACGCATTTCAACCGTTTCGAGCAAGGAAGTCACGAAAGTTTGGCTGCAATAGCGAAACATTGGTGTTTTGAACGGAAACTTCGACGAACTCACGATACCCTCGAATCTTGTCGAAATCGACGTTACGGGCGAACGGTTGGTTCGAAATGCTTGATTTTGCAAAAATCACACATAGTTGGATGAAACTAAGGTTTTTCACACGTTTCCAACCAGAAACAACCATTTTTGTAGCTGGGAACGAAGATTCGACGAATTTGGTCGAAGTCGATGTTGCGAACGACCAAACCGTTTGCGATCGGTCGAAATGCATGAAATTCCTTCATTTGCACGGAATGAACGCATGTCAACCGTTTCGAGCGAGGAAGTCACGGAAGTTTGGCTGCAATAGCGAAACATCGGTGTTTTGAACGGAAACTTCGACGAACTCACGATACCATCGAATCTTGTCGAAATCGAAGTTACGGGCGAACGGTTGGTTCGAAATTCTCGATTTTGCAAAAATCACACATAGTTGGATGAAACTAAGGTTTTTCACACGTTTCCAACCAGAAACAACCATTTTTGTAGCTGGGAACGAAGATTCGACGAATTTGGTCGAAATCGATGTTGCGAACGACCAAACCGTTTGCGATCGGTCGAAATGCATGAAATTCCTTCATTTGCACGGAATGAACGCATTTCAACCGTTTCGAGCAAGAAAGTCACGGAAGTTTGGCTGCAATAGCGAAACATCGGTGTTTTGAACGGAAACTTCGACGAACTCACGATACCCTCGAATCTTGTCGAAATCGACGTTACGGCCGAACGGTTGGTTCGAAATGCTCGATTTTGCAAAAATCACACATAGTTGGATAAAACTAAGGTTTTTCACACGTTTCCAACCAGAAACAACCATTTTTGTAGCTGCGAACGAAGATTCGACGAATTTGGTCGAAATCGATGTTGCGAACGACCAAACCGTTTGCGATCGGTCGAAATGCATGAAATTCCTTCATTTGCACAGAATAAACGCATTTCAACCGTTTCAAGCAAGAAAGTCACGGAAGTTTGGCTGCAATAGCGAAACATTGGTGTTTTGAACGGAAACTTCGACGAACTCACGATACCATCGAATCTTGTCGAAATCGACGTTACGGGCGAACGGTTGGTTCGAAATTCTCGATTTTGCAAAAATCACACATAGTTGGATGAAACTAAGGTTTTTCACACGTTTCCAACCAGAAACAACCATTTTTGTAGCTGGGAACGAAGATTCGACGAATTTGGTCGAAATCGATGTTGCGAACGACCAAACCGTTTGCGATCGGTCGAAATGCATGAAATTCCTTCATTTGCACGGAATGAACGCATTTCAACCGTTTCGAGCAAGAAAGTCACGGAAGTTTGGCTGCAATAGCGAATCATTGGTGTTTTGAACGGAAACTTCGACGAACTCACGATACCCTCGAATCTTGTCGGAATCGACGTTACGGGCGAACGGTTTGTTCGAAATGCTCGAATTTGCAAAAATCACACATAGTTGGATGAAACTAAGGTTTTTCACACGTTTCCAACCAAAAACAACCATTTTTGTAGCTGGGAACGAAGATTCGACGAATTTGGTCGAAGTCGATGTTGCGAACGACCAAACCGTTTGCGATCGGTCGAAATGCATGAAATTCCTTCATTTGCACGGAATAAACGCATTTCAACCGTTTCGAGCGAGAAAGTCACGGAAGTTTGGCTGCAATAGCGAAACATTGGTGTTTTGAACGGAAACTTCGACGAACTCACGATACCCTCGAATCTTGTCGAAATCGACGTAACGGGCGAAGAGTTTGTTCGAAATCCTCGATTTTGCAACAATCACACACTGTTGGATGAAACTAAGGTTTTTCACACGTTTCCAACCAGAAACAACCATTTTTGTAGCTGGGAACGAAGATTCGACGAATTTGGTCGAAATCGATGTTGCGAACGACCAAACCGTTTGCGATCGGTCGAAATGCATGAAATTCCTTCATTTGCACAGAATGAACGCATTTCAACCGTTTCGAGCAAGAAAGTCACGGAAGTTTGGCTGCAATAGCGAATCATTGGTGTTTTGAACGGAAACTTCGACGAACTCACGATACCCTCGAATCTTGTCGAAATCGACGTTACGGGCGAACGGTTTGTTCGAAATGCTCGATTTTGCAAAAATCACACATAGTTTGATGAAACTAAGGTTTTTCACACGTTTCCAACCAGAAACAACCATTTTTGTAGCTGGGAACGAAGATTCGACGAATTTGGTCGAAATCGATGTTGCGAACGACCAAACCGTTTGCGATTGGTCGAAATGCATGAAATTCCTTCATTTGCACGGAATGAACGCATTTCAACCGTTCCGAGCAAGAAAGTCATGGAAGTTTGGCTGCAATAGCGAATCATTGGTGTTTTGAACGGAAACTTCGACGAACTCACGATACCCTCGAATCTTGTCGAAATCGACGTTACGGGCGAACGGTTTGTTCGAAATGCTCGATTTTGCAAAAATCACACATAGTTGGATGAAACTAAGGTTTTTCACACGTTTCCAACCAGAAACAACCATTTTTGTAGCTGGGAACGAAGATTCGACGAATTTGGTCGAAATCGATGCTGCGAGAGACCAAACCGTTCGCGATCGGTCGAAATGCATGAAATTCCTTCATTTGCACGGAATGAACGCATTTCAACCGTTCCGAGCGAGAAAGTCACGGAAGTTTGGCTGCAATAGCGAAATATTGGTGTTTTGAACGGAAACTTCGACGAACTCACGATACCCTCGAATCTTGTCGAAATCGACGTTATGGGCGAACGGTTGGTTCGAAATGCTCGATTTTGCAAAAATGACACATAGTTGGATGGAACTAAGGTTTTTCACACGTTTTCAACCAGAAACAACCATTTTTGTAGCTGGGAACGAAGATTCGACGAATTTGGACGAAATCGATGTTGCGAACGACCAAACCGTTTGCGATTGGTCGAAATGCATGAAATTCCTTTATTTGCACAGAATGAACGCATTTCAACCGTTTCGAGCAAGAAAGTCACGGAAGTTTGGCTGCAATAGCGAATCATTGGTGTTTTGAACGGAAACTTCGACGAACTCACGATACCCTCGAATCTTGTCGAAATCGACGTTACGGGCGAACGGTTTGTTCGAAATGCTCGATCTTGCAAAAATCACACATAGTTGGATGAAACTAAGGTTATTTACACGTTTTCAACCAGAAACAACCATTTTTGTAGCTGGGAACGAAGATTCGACGAATTTGGTCGAAGTCGATGTTGCGAACGACCAAACCGTTTGCGATCGGTCGAAATGCATGAAATTCCTTCATTTGCACGGAATGAACGCATTTCAACCGTTTCGAGCAAGAAAGTCACGGAAGTTTGGCTGCAATAGCGAAACATTGGTGTTTTGAACGGAAACTTCGACGAACTCACGATACCCTCGAATCTTGTCGAAATCGACGTTACGGGCGAACGGTTTGTTCGAAATGCTCGATTTTGCAAAAATCACACATAGTTGGATGAAACTAAGGTTTTTCACACGTTTCCAACCAGAAACAACCATTTTTGTAGCTGGGAACGAAGATTCGACGAATTTGGTCGAAATCGATGTTGCGAACGACCAAACCGTTTGCGATCGGTCGAAATGCATGAAATTCCTTCATTTGCACAGAATGAACGCATTTCAACCGTTTCGAGCAAGAAAGTCACGGAAGTTTAGCTGCAATAGCGAATCATTGGTGTTTTGAACGGAAACTTCGACGAACTCACGATACCCTCGAATCTTGTCGAAATCGACGTTACGGGCGAACGGTTTGTTCGAAATGCTCGATTTTGCAAAAATCACACATAGTTGGATGAAACTAAGGTTTTTCACACGTTTCCAACCAGAAACAACCATTTTTGTAGCTGGGAACGAAGATTCGACGAATTTGGTCGAAATCGATGTTGCGAGAGACCAAACCGTTCGCGATCGGTCGAAATGCATGAAATTCCTTCATTTGCACGGAATGAACGCATTTCAACCGTTCCGAGCTAGAAAGTCACGGAAGTTTGGCTGCAATAGCGAAATATTGGTGTTTTGAACGGAAACTTCGACGAACTCACGATACCCTCGAATCTTGTCGAAATCGACGTTATGGGCGAACGGTTGGTTCGAAATGCTCGATTTTGCAGAAATGACACATAGTTGGATGGAACTAAGGTTTTTCACACGTTTCCAACCAGAAACAACCATTTTTGTAGCTGGGAACGAAGATTCGACGAATTTGGTCGAAATCGATGTTGCGAACGACCAAACCGTTTGCGATTGGTCGAAATGCATGAAATTCCTTCATTTGCACGGAATGAACGCATTTCAACCGTTTCGAGCAAGAAAGTCACGGAAGTTTGGCTGCAATAGCGAATCATTGGTGTTTCGAACGGAAACTTCGACGAACTCATGATACCCTCGAATCTTGTCGAAATCGACGTTACCGGCGAACGGTTTGTTCGAAATAATCGATTTTACAAAAATCACACATAGTTGGATGAAACTAAGGTTTTTCACACGTTTCCAACCAGAAACAACCATTTTTGTAGCTGGGAACGAAGATTCGACGAATTTGGTCGAAATCGATGTTGCGAACGACCAAACCGTTTGCGATCGGTCGAAATGCATGAAATTCCTTCATTTGCACGGAATAAACGCATTTCAACCGTTTCGAGCGAGAAAGTCACGGAAGTTTGGCTGCAATAGCGAAACATTGGTGTTTTGAACGGAAACTTCGACGAACTCACGATACCCTCGAATCTTGTCGAAATCGACGTAACGGGCGAAGAGTTTGTTCGAAATCCTCGATTTTGCAACAATCACACATTGTTGGATGAAACTAAGGTTTTTCACACGTTTCCAACCAGAAACAACTATTTTTGTAGCTGGGAACGAAGATTCGACGAATTTGGTCGAAGTCGACGTTGCGAACGACCAAACCGTTTGCGATCGGTCGAAATGCATGAAATTCATTCATTTGCACGGAATGAACGCATTTCAACCGTTTCGAGCAAGGAAGTCACGAAAGTTTGGCTGCAATAGCGAAACATTGGTGTTTTGAACGGAAACTTCGACGAACTCACGATACCCTCGAATCTTGTCGAAATCGACGTTACGGGCGAACGGTTGGTTCGAAATGCTTGATTTTGCAAAAATCACACATAGTTGGATGAAACTAAGGTTTTTCACACGTTTCCAACCAGAAACAACCATTTTTGTAGCTGGGAACGAAGATTCGACGAATTTGGTCGAAGTCGATGTTGCGAACGACCAAACCGTTTGCGATCGGTCGAAATGCATGAAATTCCTTCATTTGCACGGAATGAACGCATGTCAACCGTTTCGAGCGAGGAAGTCACGGAAGTTTGGCTGCAATAGCGAAACATCGGTGTTTTGAACGGAAACTTCGACGAACTCACGATACCCTCGAATCTTGTCGAAATCGACGTTACGGCCGAACGGTTGGTTCGAAATGCTCGATTTTGCAAAAATCACACATAGTTGGATAAAACTAAGGTTTTTCACACGTTTCCAACCAGAAACAACCATTTTTGTAGCTGCGAACGAAGATTCGACGAATTTGGTCGAAATCGATGTTGCGAACGACCAAACCGTTTGCGATCGGTCGAAATGCATGAAATTCCTTCATTTGCACAGAATAAACGCATTTCAACCGTTTCAAGCAAGAAAGTCACGGAAGTTTGGCTGCAATAGCGAAACATTGGTGTTTTGAACGGAAACTTCGACGAACTCACGATACCATCGAATCTTGTCGAAATCGACGTTACGGGCGAACGGTTGGTTCGAAATTCTCGATTTTGCAAAAATCACACATAGTTGGATGAAACTAAGGTTTTTCACACGTTTCCAACCAGAAACAACCATTTTTGTAGCTGGGAACGAAGATTCGACGAATTTGGTCGAAATCGATGTTGCGAACGACCAAACCGTTTGCGATCGGTCGAAATGCATGAAATTCCTTCATTTGCACGGAATGAACGCATTTCAACCGTTTCGAGCAAGAAAGTCACGGAAGTTTGGCTGCAATAGCGAATCATTGGTGTTTTGAACGGAAACTTCGACGAACTCACGATACCCTCGAATCTTGTCGAAATCGACGTTACGGGCGAACGGTTTGTTCGAAATGCTCGAATTTGCAAAAATCACACATAGTTGGATGAAACTAAGGTTTTTCACACGTTTCCAACCAAAAACAACCATTTTTGTAGCTGGGAACGAAGATTCGACGAATTTGGTCGAAGTCGATGTTGCGAACGACCAAACCGTTTGCGATCGGTCGAAATGCATGAAATTCCTTCATTTGCACGGAATAAACGCATTTCAACCGTTTCGAGCGAGAAAGTCACGGAAGTTTGGCTGCAATAGCGAAACATTGGTGTTTTGAACGGAAACTTCGACGAACTCACGATACCATCGAATCTTGTCGAAATCGACGTTACGGGCGAACGGTTGGTTCGAAATTCTCGATTTTGCAAAAATCACACATAGTTGGATGAAACTAAGGTTTTTCACACGTTTCCAACCAGAAACAACCATTTTTGTAGCTGGGAACGAAGATTCGACGAATTTGGTCGAAATCGATGTTGCGAACGACCAAACCGTTTGCGATCGGTCGAAATGCATGAAATTCCTTCATTTGCACGGAATGAACGCATTTCAACCGTTTCGAGCAAGAAAGTCACGGAAGTTTGGCTGCAATAGCGAAACATCGGTGTTTTGAACGGAAACTTCGACGAACTCACGATACCCTCGAATCTTGTCGAAATCGACGTTACGGCCGAACGGTTGGTTCGAAATGCTCGATTTTGCAAAAATCACACATAGTTGGATAAAACTAAGGTTTTTCACACGTTTCCAACCAGAAACAACCATTTTTGTAGCTGCGAACGAAGATTCGACGAATTTGGTCGAAATCGATGTTGCGAACGACCAAACCGTTTGCGATCGGTCGAAATGCATGAAATTCCTTCATTTGCACAGAATAAACGCATTTCAACCGTTTCAAGCAAGAAAGTCACGGAAGTTTGGCTGCAATAGCGAAACATTGGTGTTTTGAACGGAAACTTCGACGAACTCACGATACCATCGAATCTTGTCGAAATCGACGTTACGGGCGAACGGTTGGTTCGAAATTCTCGATTTTGCAAAAATCACACATAGTTGGATGAAACTAAGGTTTTTCACACGTTTCCAACCAGAAACAACCATTTTTGTAGCTGGGAACGAAGATTCGACGAATTTGGTCGAAATCGATGTTGCGAACGACCAAACCGTTTGCGATCGGTCGAAATGCATGAAATTCCTTCATTTGCACGGAATGAACGCATTTCAACCGTTTCGAGCAAGAAAGTCACGGAAGTTTGGCTGCAATAGCGAATCATTGGTGTTTTGAACGGAAACTTCGACGAACTCACGATACCCTCGAATCTTGTCGAAATCGACGTTGGCGAACAGTTCGTTCGAAATGCTCGATTTTGCAAAAATCACACATAGTTGGATGAAACTAAGGTTTTTCACACGTTTCCAACCAGAAACAACCATTTTTGTAGCTGGAAACGAAGATTCGATGAATTTGGTCGAAGTCGATGTTGCGAACGACCAAACCGTTTGCGATCGGTCGAAATGCATGAAATTCCTTCATTTGCACGGAATGAACGCATTTCAACCGGTTCGAGCAAGAAAGTCACGGAAGTTTGGCTGCAATAGCGAAACATTGGTGTTTTGAACGGAAACTTCGACGAACTCACGACACCATCGAATCTTGTCGAAATCGACGTTACGGGCGAACGGTTGGTTCGAAATTCTCGATTTTGCAAAAATCACACATAGTTGGATGAAACTAAAATTTTTCACACGTTTCCAACCAGAAACAACCATTTTTGTAGCTGGGAACGAAGATTCGACGAATTTGGTCGAAATCGATGTTGCGAACGACCAAAC
Organism: Diplazon laetatorius; assembly: GCA_963662125.1. NCBI lineage: Eukaryota > Metazoa > Arthropoda > Insecta > Hymenoptera > Ichneumonidae > Diplazon > Diplazon laetatorius. The sequence goes on along the minus strand of OY759152.1, from coordinate 4,757,332 downwards.
CGTTTGCGATCGGTCGAAATGCATGAAATTCCTTCATTTGCACGGAATGAACGCATTTCAACCGTTTCCAGCAAGTTAGTCACGGAAGTTTGGCTGCAATAGCGAATTATTGGTGTTTTGAACGGAAACTTCGAGGAACTCACGATACCCTCGAATCTTGTCGAAATCGACGTTACGGGCGAACGGTTGGTTCGAAATGCTCGATTTTGCAAAAATCACACATAGTTGGATAAAACTAAGGTTTTTCACACGTTTCCAACCAGAAACAACCATTTTTGTAGCTGGGAACGAAGATTCGACGAATTTGGTCAAAGTCGATGTTGCGAACGACCAAACCGTTTGCGATCGGTCGAAATGCATGAAATTCCTTCATTTGCACGGAATGAACGCATTTTAACCGTTTCGAGCAAGAAAGTCACAGAAGTTTGGCTGCAATAGCGAAACATTGGTGTTTTGAACGGAAACTTCGACGAACTCACGATACCGTCGAATCTTGTCGAAATCGACGTTACGGGCGAACAGTTCGTTCGAAATGCTCGATTTTGCAAAAATCACACATAGTTGGATGAAACTATGGTTTTTCACACGTTTTTAACCAGAAACGACCATTTTTGTAGCTGGGAACGAAGATTCGACGTATTTGGTCGAAGTCGATGATGCGAACGACCAAACCGTTTGCGATCGGTCGAAATAAATGAAATCCCTTCATTTGCACGGAATGAACGCATTTCAACCGTTTCGAGCAAGAAAGTCACGGAAGTTTGGCTGCAATAGCGAAACATTGGTGTTTTGAACGGAAACTTCGACGAACTCACGATACCATCGGATCTTGTCGAAATCGACGTTACGGGCGAACGGTTGGTTCGAAATGCTCGATTTTGCAAAAATCACACATAATTGGATGAAACTAAGGTTTTTTACACGTTTCCAACCAGAAACAACCATTTTCGTGGCTGGGAACGGAGATTTCACGAATTTGGTCGAAATCGATGTTGCGAACGACCAAACTGTTCGCGGTCGGTCGAAATGCATGAAATTCCTTCATTTGCACGGAATGAACGCATTACAACCGTTCCGAGCAAGAAAGTCACGAAAGTTTAGCTACAATAGCGATGCATTGGTGTTTTAAACGGAAACTTCGACGAACTTACGATACCCTCGAATCTTGTCGAAACCGACGTTACGGGCGAACGGTTAGTTCGAAATGCTCGATTTTGCAAAAATCACACATAATCGGATAGAACCAAGGTTTTTGACACGTTTCCAACCAGAAACAACCATTTACGTAGCCGGGAACGAAGATTCGACGAATTCGGTCGAAATCGACGTTGCGAACGACCAAACCGTTCGCGGTCGGTCGAAATGCATGAAATTTCTTCATTTGCACGGATTGAACGCATTTCAACCGTTTCGAGCTAGAAAGTCAAGGAAGTTTGGCTGCAATATCGAATCATTGGTGTTTTGAACGGAAACTTTGACGAACTTACGATACCCTCGAACCTTGTCGAAACCGACGTTACGGGCGAACGGTTAGTTCGAAATGGTCGATTTTGCAAAAATCACACATAATTGGATAAAACTAAGGTTTTTCACACGTTTCCAACCAGAAACAACCATTTTCGTAGCCGGGAACGAAGATTCGACGAATTCGGTCGAAATCGACGTTGCGAACGACCAAACCGTTCGCGGTCGGTCGAAATGCATGAAATTTCTTCATTTGCACGGATTGAACGCATTCCAACCGTTTCGAGCTAGAAAGTCAAGGAAGTTTGGCTGCAATATCGAATCATTGGTGTTTTGAACGGAAACTTCGACGAACTTACGATACCCTCGAATCTTGTCGAAATCGACGTTACGGGCGAACGGTTAGTTCGAAATGCTCGATTTTGCAAAAATCACACATAATCGGATAAAATTGAGGTTTTTTACACGTTTTCAACCAGAAACAACCATTTTCGTAGCCGGGAACGAAGATTCGACGAATTTGGTCGAAATCGATGTTGCGAGAGACCAAACCGTTTGCGGTCGGTCAAAATCCATGAAATTCCTTCATTTGCACGGAATGAACGCATTACAACCGTTTTGAGCAAGGAAGTCACGGAAGTTTAGCTGCAATAGCGAATCATTGGTGTTTTGAACGGAAACTTCGACGAACTTACGATACCCTCGTATCTTATCGAAACCGACGTTACGGGCGAACGGTTGGTTCGGAATGCTCGATTTTGCAAAAATCACACATAATCGAATGAAACTAAGGTTTTTGACACGTTTCGAACCAGAAACAACCATTTACGTAGCCGGGAACGAAGATTCGACGAATTTGGTCGAAATCGATGTTGCGAACTACCAAATCATTCGCGGTCGGTCGAAATGCATGAAATTCCTTCATTTGCACGGAATGAACGCATTTCAACCGTTTCGAGCAAAAAAGTCACGGAAGTTTGGCTGCAATAGCGAATCAATGGTGTTTTGAACGGAAACTTCGACGAACTTAAGATACCCTTGAATCTTGTCGAAACCGACGTTACGGGCGAACATTTAGTTCGAAATGTTTGATTTTGCGGAAATCACACATAATAGGATGAAACTAAGGTTTTTGACAAGTTTTCAACCAGAAACGACCATTTTTGTAACCGGAAACGAAGATTCGACGAATTCGGTCGAAATCGATGTTGCGAACGACCAAACCGTTCGTGGTAGGTCTAAATGCATGGAATTCCTTGATTTGCACGGAATAAACGCATTCCAACCGTTTTGAGCAAGAAAGTCACGGAAAGTTGGGTGCAATAGCGAATCATTGGTGTTTTCAACGGAAACTTCAACAAACTCACGATAACCTCGAATCTTGTCGAAACCGACGTTACGGGCGAACTGTTAGTTCGAAATGCTTAATTTTGCAAAAGACTCACATAATTAGACGAAACTAAGGTTTTTCACACGTTTCTAACCAGAAACAACTATTTTCGTAGCCGGGAACGAAGATTCGAGGAATTTGGTCGAAATCGATGTTGCGAACGACCAACCCGTCCGCGGTCGGTCGAAATGCATGAAATTCCTTTATTTGCACGGAATGAACGCATTACAACCGTTTCGAGCAAGGAAGTCACAGAAGTTTGGCTGCAATAGCGAATCAATGGCGTTTTGTACGGAAACTTTGACGAACTTAAGATACCCTCGAATCTTGTCGAAACCGACGTTACGGGCGAACGGTTAGTCCGAAACGCTCGATTTTGCAAAAATCACACATAATCGGATAAAACTAAGGTTTTTGACACGTTTCCAACCAAAAACGACCATTTTCGTAGCCGGGACCGAAGATTCGACGAATTCGGTCGAAATCGACGTTGCGAACGACGAAACCGTTCGCGGTCGGTCGAAATGCATGAAATTTCTTCATTTGCACGGATTGAACGCATTTCAACCGTTTCGAGCTAGAAAGTCAGGGGAGTTTGGCTGCAATATCGAATCATTGGTATTTTGAACGGAAACTTTGACGAACTTACGATACCCTCGAACCTTGTCGAAACCGACGTTACGGGCGAACGGTTAGTTCGAAATGGTCGATTTTGCAAAAATCCCACATAATTGGATAAAACTAAGGTTTTTCAAACGTTTCCAACCAGAAACAACCATTTTCGTAGCCGGGAACGAAGATTCGACGAATTTGGTCGAAATCGATGTTGCGAACGACCAAACCGTCCGCGTTCGGTCGAAATGCATGAAATTCCTTTATTTGCACGGAATAAACGCATTACAACCGTTTCGTGCAAGAAAGTCACGAAAGTTTGGCTGCAATAGCGAATCAATGGCGTTTTGTACGGAAACTTTGACGAAGTTAAGATACCCTCGAATCTTGTCGAAACCGACGTTACGGGCGAACGGTTAGTTCGAAATGCTCGATTTTGCAAAAATCACACATAATTGAATAAAACTAAGGTTTCTCGCACGTTTCCAACCAGAAACCACCATTTTCGTAGCCGGGAACGAAGATTCGACGAATTTCGTCGAAATCGATGTTGCGAACGACCAAACCGTTCGCGGTCGGTCGAAATGCATGAAATTCTTTTATTGGCACGAAACAAAAGCATTTCAATCGTTTCGAGCAAGAAAGTCACGGAAGTTTGGCTGCAATGGCGAATCATTGGTGTTTTAAACGGAAACTTCGACAAACTCACGATAACCTCGAATCTTGTCGAAACCGACGTCACGGGCGAACGGTTAGTTCGAAATGCTCGATTTTGCAAAAATCACACATAATCGGATGAAACTAAGGTTTTTGACACGTTTCCAACCAGAAACGACCATTTTCGTAGCCGGAAACGAAGATTCGACGAATTCGGTCGAAATCGATGTTGCGAACGACCAAACCGTTTGCGATCGGTCGAAATGCATGAAATTCCTTCATTTGCACAGAATAAACGCATTTCAACCGTTTCGAGCAAGAAAGTCACGGAAGTTTGGCTGCAATAGCGAAACATTGGTGTTTTGAACGGAAACTTCGACGAACTCACGATACCATCGAATCTTGTCGAAATCGACGTTACGGGCGAACGGTTGGTTCGAAATTCTCGATTTTGCAAAAATCACACATAGTTGGATGAAACTAAGGTTTTTCACACGTTTCCAACCAGAAACAACCATTTTTGTAGCTGGGAACGAAGATTCGACGAATTTGGTCGAAATCGATGTTGCGAACGACCAAACCGTTTGCGATCGGTCGAAATGCATGAAATTCCTTCATTTGCACGGAATGAACGCATTTCAACCGTTTCGAGCAAGAAAGTCACGGAAGTTTGGCTGCAATAGCGAATCATTGGTGTTTTGAACGGAAACTTCGACGAACTCACGATACCCTCGAATCTTGTCGAAATCGACGTTACGGGCGAACGGTTTGTTCGAAATGCTCGAATTTGCAAAAATCACACATAGTTGGATGAAACTAAGGTTTTTCACACGTTTCCAACCAGAAACAACCATTTTTGTAGCTGGGAACGAAGATTCGACGAATTTGGTCGAAGTCGATGTTGCGAACGACCAAACCGTTTGCGATCGGTCGAAATGCATGAAATTCCTTCATTTGCACGGAATAAACGCATTTCAACCGTTTCGAGCGAGAAAGTCACGGAAGTTTGGCTGCAATAGCGAAACATTGGTGTTTTGAACGGAAACTTCGACGAACTCACGATACCCTCGAATCTTGTCGAAATCGACGTAACGGGCGAAGAGTTTGTTCGAAATCCTCGATTTTGCAACAATCACACATTGTTGGATGAAACTAAGGTTTTTCACACGTTTCCAACCAGAAACAACCATTTTTGTAGCTGGGAACGAAGATTCGACGAATTTGGTCGAAGTCGACGTTGCGAACGACCAAACCGTTTGCGATCGGTCGAAATGCATGAAATTCATTCATTTGCACGGAATGAACGCATTCCAACCGTTTCGAGCAAGGAAGTCACGAAAGTTTGGCTGCAATAGCGAAACATTGGTGTTTTGAACGGAAACTTCGACGAACTCACGATACCCTCGAATCTTGTCGAAATCGACGTTACGGGCGAACGGTTGGTTCGAAATGCTTGATTTTGCAAAAATCACACATAGTTGGATGAAACTAAGGTTTTTCACACGTTTCCAACCAGAAACAACCATTTTTGTAGCTGGGAACGAAGATTCGACGAATTTGGTCGAAGTCGATGTTGCGAACGACCAAACCGTTTGCGATCGGTCGAAATGCATGAAATTCCTTCATTTGCACGGAATAAACGCATTTCAACCGTTTTGAGCAAGAAAGTCACGGAAAGTTGGGTGCAATAGCGAATCATTGGTGTTTTCAACGGAAACTTCAACAAACTCACGATAACCTCGAATCTTGTCGAAACCGACGTTACGGGCGAACTGTTAGTTCGAAATGCTTAATTTTGCAAAAATCTCACATAATTAGACGAAACTAAGGTTTTTCACACGTTTCTAACCAGAAACAACTATTTTCGTAGCCGGGAACGAAGATTCGACGAATTTGGTCGAAATCGATGTTGCGAACGACCAACCCGTCCGCGGTCGGTCGAAATGCATGAAATTCCTTTATTTGCACGGAATGAACGCATTACAACCGTTTCGAGCAAGGAAGTCACAGAAGTTTGGCTGCAATAGCGAATCAATGGCGTTTTGTACGGAAACTTTGACGAACTTAAGATACCCTCGAATCTTGTCGAAACCGACGTTACGGGCGAACGGTTAGTCCGAAACGCTCGATTTTGCAAAAATCACACATAATCGGATAAAACTAAGGTTTTTGACACGTTTCCAACCAAAAACGACCTTTTTCGTAGCCGGGACCGAAGATTCGACGAATTCGGTCGAAATCGACGTTGCGAACGACGAAACCGTTCGCGGTCGGTCGAAATGCATGAAATTTCTTCATTTGCACGGATTGAACGCATTTCAACCGTTTCGAGCTAGAAAGTCAGGGGAGTTTGGCTGCAATATCGAATCATTGGTATTTTGAACGGAAACTTTGACGAACTTACGATACCCTCGAACCTTGTCGAAACCGACGTTACGGGCGAACGGTTAGTTCGAAATGGTCGATTTTGCAAAAATCCCACATAATTGGATAAAACTAAGGTTTCTCAAACGTTTCCAACCAGAAACAACCATTTTCGTAGCCGGGAACGAAGATTCGACGAATTTGGTCGAAATCGATGTTGCGAACGACCAAACCGTCCGCGTTCGGTCGAAATGCATGAAATTCCTTTATTTGCACGGAATAAACGCATTACAACCGTTTCGTGCAAGAAAGTCACGAAAGTTTGGCTGCAATAGCGAATCAATGGCGTTTTGTACGGAAACTTTGACGAAGTTAAGATACCCTCGAATCTTGTCGAAACCGACGTTACGGGCGAACGGTTAGTTCGAAATGCTCGATTTTGCAAAAATCACACATAATTGAATAAAACTAAGGTTTCTCGCACGTTTCCAACCAGAAACCACCATTTTCGTAGCCGGGAACGAAGATTCGACGAATTTCGTCGAAATCGATGTTGCGAACGACCAAACCGTTCGCGGTCGGTCGAAATGCATGAAATTCTTTTATTGGCACGAAACAAAAGCATTTCAATCGTTTCGAGCAAGAAAGTCACGGAAGTTTGGCTGCAATGGCGAATCATTGGTGTTTTAAACGGAAACTTCGACAAACTCACGATAACCTCGAATCTTGTCGAAACCGACGTCACGGGCGAACGGTTAGTTCGAAATGCTCGATTTTGCAAAAATCACACATAATCGGATGAAACTAAGGTTTTTGACACGTTTCCAACCAGAAACGACCATTTTCGTAGCCGGAAACGAAGATTCGACGAATTCGGTCGAAATCGATGTTGCGAACGACCAAACCGTTTGCGATCGGTCGAAATGCATGAAATTCCTTCATTTGCACAGAATAAACGCATTTCAACCGTTTCGAGCAAGAAAGTCACGGAAGTTTGGCTGCAATAGCGAAACATTGGTGTTTTGAACGGAAACTTCGACGAACTCACGATACCATCGAATCTTGTCGAAATCGACGTTACGGGCGAACGGTTGGTTCGAAATTCTCGATTTTGCAAAAATCACACATAGTTGGATGAAACTAAGGTTTTTCACACGTTTCCAACCAGAAACAACCATTTTTGTAGCTGGGAACGAAGATTCGACGAATTTGGTCGAAATCGATGTTGCGAACGACCAAACCGTTTGCGATCGGTCGAAATGCATGAAATTCCTTCATTTGCACGGAATGAACGCATTTCAACCGTTTCGAGCAAGAAAGTCACGGAAGTTTGGCTGCAATAGCGAATCATTGGTGTTTTGAACGGAAACTTCGACGAACTCACGATACCCTCGAATCTTGTCGAAATCGACGTTACGGGCGAACGGTTTGTTCGAAATGCTCGAATTTGCAAAAATCACACATAGTTGGATGAAACTAAGGTTTTTCACACGTTTCCAACCAGAAACAACCATTTTTGTAGCTGGGAACGAAGATTCGACGAATTTGGTCGAAGTCGATGTTGCGAACGACCAAACCGTTTGCGATCGGTCGAAATGCATGAAATTCCTTCATTTGCACGGAATAAACGCATTTCAACCGTTTCGAGCGAGAAAGTCACGGAAGTTTGGCTGCAATAGCGAAACATTGGTGTTTTGAACGGAAACTTCGACGAACTCACGATACCCTCGAATCTTGTCGAAATCGACGTAACGGGCGAAGAGTTTGTTCGAAATCCTCGATTTTGCAACAATCACACATTGTTGGATGAAACTAAGGTTTTTCACACGTTTCCAACCAGAAACAACCATTTTTGTAGCTGGGAACGAAGATTCGACGAATTTGGTCGAAGTCGACGTTGCGAACGACCAAACCGTTTGCGATCGGTCGAAATGCATGAAATTCATTCATTTGCACGGAATGAACGCATTCCAACCGTTTCGAGCAAGGAAGTCACGAAAGTTTGGCTGCAATAGCGAAACATTGGTGTTTTGAACGGAAACTTCGACGAACTCACGATACCCTCGAATCTTGTCGAAATCGACGTTACGGGCGAACGGTTGGTTCGAAATGCTTGATTTTGCAAAAATCACACATAGTTGGATGAAACTAAGGTTTTTCACACGTTTCCAACCAGAAACAACCATTTTTGTAGCTGGGAACGAAGATTCGACGAATTTGGTCGAAGTCGATGTTGCGAACGACCAAACCGTTTGCGATCGGTCGAAATGCATGAAATTCCTTCATTTGCACGGAATGAACGCATTTCAACCGTTTCGAGCGAAAGAGTCACGGAAGTATGGCTGCAATAGCGAATCAATGCCGTTTTGAACGGAAACTTCGACGAACTTAAGATACCCTCGAATCTTGTCGAAACCGACGTTACGGGCGAACATTTAGTTCGAAATGCTCGATTTTGCAAAAATCACACATAATCGAATGAAACTAAGGTTTTTGACAAGTTTTCAACCAGAAACGACCATTTTTGTAACCGGAAACGAAGATTCGACGAATTCGGTCGAAATCGATGTTGCGAACGACCAAACCGTTCGTGGTAGGTCGAAATGCATGGAATTCCTTGATTTGCACGGAATTAACGCATTCCAACCGTTGTGAGCAAGAAAGTCACGGAAAGTTGGGTGCAATAGCGAATCATTGGTGTTTTCAACGGAAACTTCAACAAACTCACGATAACCTCGAATCTTGTCGAAACCGACGTTACGGGCGAACGGTTAGTTCGAAATGCTTAATTTTGCAAAAATCTCACATAATTAGACGAAACTAAGGTTTTTCACACGTTTCTAACCAGAAACAACTATTTTCGTAGCCGGGAACGAAGATTCGACGAATTTGGTCGAAATCGATGTTGCGAACGACCAACCCGTCCGCGGTCGGTCGAAATGCATGAAATTCCTTTATTTGCACGGAATAAACGCATTACAACTGTTTCGAGCAAGGAAGTCACAGAAGTTTGGCTGCAATAGCGAATTAATGGCGTTTTGTACGGAAACTTTGACGAACTTAAGATACCCTCGAATCTTGTCGAAACCGACGTTACGGGCGAACGGTTAGTTCGAAATGGTCGATTTTGCAAAAATCACACATGATTGGATGAAACTAAGGTTTTTTACACGTTTCCAACCAGAAACAACCATTTTCGTAGCCGGGAACGAAGATTCGACGAATTTGGTCGAAATCGATGTTGCGAACGACCAAACCGTTCGCGGTCGGTCGAAATGCATGAAATTCCTTCATTTGCACGGAATGAACGCATTACAACCGTTTCGAGGAAGGCAGTCACGAAAGTTTGGCTGCAATAGCGAATCAATGGCGTTTTGTACGGAAACTTTGACGAACTTAAGATACCCTTGAATCTTGTCGAAACCGACGTCACGGGCGAACGGTTAGTCCGAAACGCTCGATTTTGCAAAAATCACACATAATCGGATAAAACTAAGGTTTTTGACACGTTTCCAACCAAAAACGACCATTTTCGTAGCCGGGACCGAAGATTCGACGAATTCGGTCGAAATCGACGTTGCGAACGACGAAACCGTTCGCGGTCGGTCGAAATGCATGAAATTTCTTCATTTGCACGGATTGAACGCATTTCAACCGTTTCGAGCTAGTAAGTCAGGGGAGTTTGGCTGCAATATCGAATCATTGGGATTTTGAACGGAAACTTTGACGAACTTACGATACCCTCGAACCTTGTCGAAACCGACGTTACGGGCGAACGGTTAGTTCGAAATGGTCGATTTTGCAAAAATCCCACATAATTGGATAAAACTAAGGTTTTTCAAACGTTTCCAACCAGAAACAACCATTTTCGTAGCCGGGAACGAAGATTCGACGAATTTGGTCGAAATCGATGTTGCGAACGACCAAACCGTCCGCGTTCGGTCGAAATGCATGAAATTCCTTTATTTGCACGGAATAAACGCATTACAACCGTTTCGTGCAAGGAAGTCACGAAAGTTTGGCTGCAATAGCGAATCAATGGCGTTTTGTACGGAAACTTTGACGAACTCAAGATACCCTCGAATCTTGTCGAAACCGACGTCACGGGCGAACGGTTAGTTCGAAATTCTCGATTTTGCAAAAATCACACATAATCGGATGAAACTAAGGTTTTTTACACGTTTCCAACCAGAAACGACCATTTTCGTAGCCGGAAGCGAAGATTCGATGAATTCGGTCGAAATCGATGTTGCGAACGACCAAACCGTTCGTGGTAGGTCGAAATACATGGAATTCCTTCATTTGCACGGAATGAACGCATTTCAACCGTTTCGAGCAAGAAAGTCACGAAAAGTTGGGTGCAATAGCGATTCATTGGTGTTTTCAACAGAAACTTCGACGAACTCACGATAACCTCGAATCTTGTCGAAACCGACGTTACGGGCGAACGGTTAGTTCGAAATGCTCGATTTTGCAAAAATCACACATAATTGGATGAAACTACGGTTTTTTACACGTTTCCAACCAGAAAAAACGATTTTCGTAGCCGGGACCAAAGGTTCGACGAATTCGGTCGAAATCGACGTTGCGAACGACCAAACCGTTCGCGGTCGGTCGAAATGCATGGAATTCCTTAATTCGCACGGATTGAACGCATTATAACCGTTTTAAGCTAGAAAGTCAGGGAAGTTTGGCTGCAATATCGAATCATTGGTGTTTTGAACGGAAACTTCGACGAACTTACGATACCCTCGAATCTTGTCGAAACCGACGTTACGGGCGAACGGTTAGTTCGAAATGCTCGATTTTGCAAAAATCACACATAATTCTATAAAACTAAGGTTTCTCGCACGTTTCCAACCAGAAACAACCATTTTCGTAGCCGGGAACGAAGATTCGAAGAATTTGGTCGAAATCGATGTTGCGAACGACCAAACCGTTCGCGGTCGGTCGAAATGCATGAAATTGTTTCATTTGCACGAGATAAACGCATTTCAACCGTTTCGAGCAAGGAAGTCACGAAAGTTTAGCTGCAATGGCGAATCATTGGTGTTTTAAACGGAAACTTCGACGAACTCACGATAACCTCGAATCTTTTCGAAATCGACGTTACGGGCGAACGGTTAGTTCGAAATGCTTGATTTTGCAAAAATCACACATAATTGGATAAAACTAAGGTTTCTTGCACGTTTTCGACCAGAAACAATCATTTTCGTAGCCGGGAACGAAGATTCGACGAATTTGGTCGAAATCGATGTTGCGAACGACCAAACCGTTCGCGGTCTGTCGAAATGCATGAAATTCCTTCATTTGCACGGAATGAACGCATTTCAACCGTTTCGAGCGAAAGAGTCACGGGAGTTTGGCTGCAATAGCGAATAATTGGTGTTTTAAACGGAAACTTCGACGAACTCGGGATACCATCGAATCTTGTCGAAACCGACGTTACGGGCAAACGGTTGGTTCGAAATGGTCGATTTTGCAAAAATCACACATAATTGAATGAAACTAAGGTTTTTTACACGTTTCCAACCAGAAACAACCATTTTCGTGGCTGGGAACGGAGATTTCACGAATTTGGTCGAAATCGATGTTGCGAACGACCAAACTGTTCGCGGTCGGTCGAAATGCATGAAATTCCTTCATTTGCACGGAATGAACGCATTACAACCGTTTCGAGCAAGAAAGTCACGAAAGTTTAGCTGCAATAGCGATGCATTGATGTTTTAAACGGAAACTTCGACGAACTTACGATACCCTCGAATCTTGTCGAAACCGACGTTACGGGCGAACGGTTAGTTCGAAATGCTCGATTTTGCAAAAATCACACATAATCGGATAAAACCAAGGTTTTTGACACGTTTCCAACCAGAAACAACCATTTACGTAGCCGGGAACGAAGATTCGACGAATTCGGTCGAAATCGACGTTGCGAACGACCAAACCGTTCGCGGTCGGTCGAAATGCATGAAATTTCTTCATTTGCACGGATTGAACGCATTTCAACCGTTTCGAGCTAGAAAGTCAAGGAAGTTTGGCTGCAATATCGAATCATTGGTGTTTCGAACGGAAACTTTGACGAACTTACGATACCCTCGAACCTCGTCGAAACCGACGTTACGGGCGAACGGTTAGTTCGAAATGGTCGATTTTCCAAAAATCACACATAATTGCATAAAACTAATGTTCTTCACACGTTTCCAACCAGAAACAACCATTTTCGTAGCCGGAAACAAAGATTCCACGAATTTGGTCGAAATCGATGTTTCGAACGACCAAACCGTCCGCGTTCGGTCGAAATGCATGAAATTCCTTTATTTGCACGGAATAAACGCATTACAACCGTTTCGTGCAAGAAAGTAACGGAAGTTTGGCTGCAATAGCGAATCAATGGCGTTTTGTACGGAAACTTTGACGAACTTAAGATACCCTCGAATCTTGTCGAAACCGACGTTACGGGCGAACGGTTAGTTCGAAATGCTCGATTTTGCAAAAATCACACATAATTGAATAAAACTAAGGTTTCTCGCACGTTTCCAACCAGAAACAACCATTTTCGTAGCCGGGAACGAAGATTCGACGAATTTGGTCGAAATCGATGTTGCGAACGACCAAACCGTTCGCGGTCTGTCGAAATGCATGAAATTCTTTCATTTGCACGAAATAAAAGCATTTCAACCGTTTCGAGCAAGAAAGTCACGAAAGTTTGGCTGCAATGGCGAATCATTGGTGTTTTAAACGGAAACTTCGACAAACTCACGATACCCTCGAATCTTGTCGAAACCGACGTTACGGGCGAACGGTTAGTTCGAAATGCTCGATTTTGCAAAAATCACACAAAATTGGATGAAACTAAGGTTTCTCGCACGTATCCAACCAGAAACAACCATTTTCGTAGCCGGGAACGAAGATTCGAAGAATTTGGTCGAAATCGATGTTGCGAACGACCAAACCGTTCGCGGTCGGTCGAAATGCATGAAATTGTTTCATTTGCACGAAATAAACGCATTTCAACCGTTTCGAGCAAGAAAGTCACGAAAGTTTAGCTGCAATGGCGAATCATTAGTGTTTTGAACGGAAACTTCCACGAACTCACGATAACCTCGAATCTTTTCGAAATCGACGTTACGGGCGAACGGTTAGTTCGAAATGCTTGATCTTGCAAAAATCACACATAATTGGATAAAACTAAGGTTTCTTGCACGTTTTCGACCAGAAACAATCATTTTCGTAGCCGGGAACGAAGATTTGACGAATTTGGTCGAAATCGATGTTGCGAACGACCAAACCGTTCGCGGTCTGTCGAAATGCATGAAATTCCTTCATTTGCACGGAATGAACGCATTTCAACCGTTTCGAGCGAAAGAGTCACGGAAGTTTGGCTGCAATAGCGAATAATTGGTGTTTTAAACGGAAACTTCGACGAACTCGGGATACCATCGAATCTTGTCGAAACCGACGTTACGGGCAAACGGTTGGTTCGAAATGGTCGATTTTGCAAAAATCACACATAATTGGATGAAACTAAGGTTTTTTACACGTTTCCAACCAGAAACAACCATTTTCGTGGCTGGGAACGGAGATTTCACGAATTTGGTCGAAATCGATGTTGCGAACGACCAAACTGTTCGCGGTCGGTCGAAATGCATGAAATTCCTTCATTTGCACGGAATGAACGCATTACAACCGTTTCGAGCAAGAAAGTCACGAAAGTTTAGCTGCAATAGCGATGCATTGATGTTTTAAACGGAAACTTCGACGAACTTACGATACCCTCGAATCTTGTCGAAACCGACGTTACGGGCGAACGGTTAGTTCGAAATGCTCGATTTTGCAAAAATCACACATAATCGGATAAAACCAAGGTTTTTGACACGTTTCCAACCAGAAACAACCATTTACGTAGCCGGGAACGAAGATTCGACGAATTCGGTCGAAATCGACGTTGCGAACGACCAAACCGTTCGCGGTCGGTCGAAATGCATGAAATTTCTTCATTTGCACGGATTGAACGCATTTCAACCGTTTCGAGCTAGAAAGTCAAGGAAGTTTGGCTGCAATATCGAATCATTGGTGTTTTGAACGGAAACTTTGACGAACTTACGATACCCTCGAACCTCGTCGAAACCGACGTTACGGGCGAACGGTTAGTTCGAAATGGTCGATTTTCCAAAAATCACACATAATTGCATAAAACTAATGTTCTTCACACGTTTCCAACCAGAAACAACCATTTTCGTAGCCGGAAACAAAGATTCCACGAATTTGGTCGAAATCGATGTTTCGAACGACCAAACCGTCCGCGTTCGGTCGAAATGCATGAAATTCCTTTATTTGCACGGAATAAACGCATTACAACCGTTTCGTGCAAGAAAGTAACGGAAGTTTGGCTGCAATAGCGAATCAATGGCGTTTTGTACGGAAACTTTGACGAACTTAAGATACCCTCGAATCTTGTCGAAACCGACGTTACGGGGGAACGGTTAGTTCGAAATGCTCGATTTTGCAAAAATCACACATAATTGAATAAAACTAAGGTTTCTCGCACGTTTCCAACCAGAAACAACCATTTTCGTAGCCGGGAACGAAGATTCGACGAATTTGGTCGAAATCGATGTTGCGAACGACCAAACCGTTCGCGGTCTGTCGAAATGCATGAAACTCTTTCATTTGCACGAAATAGAAGCATTTCAACCGTTTCGAGCAAGAAAGTCACGAAAGTTTGGCTGCAATGGCGAATCATTGGTGTTTTAAACGGAAACTTCGACAAACTCACGATACCCTCGAATCTTGTCGAAACCGACGTTACGGGCGAACGGTTAGTTCGAAATGCTCGATTTTGCAAAAATCACACAAAATTGGATGAAACTAAGGTTTCTCGCACGTATCCAACCAGAAACAACCATTTTCGTAGCCGGGAACGAAGATTCGAAGAATTTGGTCGAAATCGATGTTGCGAACGACCAAACCGTTCGCGGTCGGTCGAAATGCATGAAATTGTTTCATTTGCACGAAATAAACGCATTTCAACCGTTTCGAGCAAGAAAGTCACGAAAGTTTAGCTGCAATGGCGAATCATTGGTGTTTTAAACGGAAACTTCGACGAACTCACGATAACCTCGAATCTTTTCGAAATCGACGTTACGGGCGAACGGTTAGTTCGAAATGCTTGATCTTGCAAAAATCACACATAATTGGATAAAACTAAGGTTTCTTGCACGTTTTCGACCAGAAACAATCATTTTCGTAGCCGGGAACGAAGATTTGACGAATTTGGTCGAAATCGATGTTGCGAACGACCAAACCGTTCGCGGTCTGTCGAAATGCATGAAATTCCTTCATTTGCACGGAATGAACGCATTTCAACCGTTTCGAGCGAGAGAGTCACGGAAGTTTGGCTGCAATAGCGAATAATTGGTGTTTTAAACGGAAACTTCGACGAACTCGGGATACCATCGAATCTTGTCGAAACCGACGTTACGGGCAAACGGTTGGTTCGAAATGGTCGATTTTGCAAAAATCACACATAATTGTATGAAACTAAGGTTTTTTACACGTTTCCAACCAGAAACAACCATTTTCGTGGCTGGGAACGGAGATTTCACGAATTTGGTCGAAATCGATGTTGCGAACGACCAAACCGTCCGCGTTCGGTCCAAATGCATGAAATTCCTTTATTTGCACGGAATAAACGCATTACAACCGTTTCGTGCAAGAAAGTCACGGAAGTTTGGCTGCAATAGCGAATCAATGGCGTTTTGTACCGAAACTTTGACGAACTTAAGATACCCTCGAATCTTGTCGAAACCGACGTTACGGGCGAACGGTTAGTTCGAAATGCTCGATTTTGCAAAAATCACACATAATTGAATAAAACTAAGGTTTCTCGCACGTTTCCAACCAGAAACAACCATTTTCGTAGCCGGGAACGAAGATTCGACGAATTTGGTCGAAATCGATGTTGCGAACGACCAAACCGTTCGCGGTCGGTCGAAATGCATGAAATTCTTTCATTTGCACGAAATAAAAGCATTTCAACCGTTTCGAGCAAGAAAGTCACGAAAGTTTGGCTGCAATGGCGAATCATTGGTGTTTTAAACGGAAACTTCGACAAACCCACGATAACCTCGAATCTTGTCGAAACCGACGTCACGGGCGAACGGTTAGTTCGAAATTCTCGATTTTGCAAGAATCACACATAATCGGATAAAACTAAGCTTTTTGACACGTTTCCAACCAGAAACGACCATTTTCGTAGCCGGAAGCGAAGATTCGACGAATTCGGTCGAAATCGATGTTGCGAACGACCAAACCGTTCGTGGTAGGTCGAAATGCATGGAATTCCTTCATTTGCACGGAATGAACGCATTTCAACCGTTTCGAGCAAGAAAGTCACGAAAAGTTGGGTGCAATAGCGATTCATTGGTGTTTTCAACAGAAACTTCGACGAACTCACGATAACCTCGAATCTTGTCGAAACCGACGTTACGGGCGAACGGTTAGTTCGAAATGCTCGATTTTGCAAAAATCACACATAATTCTATAAAACTAAGGTTTCTTGCACGTTTCCAACCAGAAACAACCATTTTCGTAGCCGGGAACGAAGATTCGAAGAATTTGGTCGAAATCGATGTTGCGAACGACCAAACCGTTCGCGGTCGGTCGAAATGCATGAAATTGTTTCATTTGCACGAGATAAACGCATTTCAACCATTTCGAGCAAGAAAGTCACGAAAGTTTAGCTGCAATGGCGAATCATTGGTGTTTTAAACGGAAACTTCGACGAACTCACGATAACCTCGAATCTTTTCGAAATCGACGTTACGGGCGAACGGTTAGTTCGAAATGGTCGATTTTGCAAAAATCACACATAATTGTATGAAACTAAGGTTTTTTACACGTTTCCAACCAGAAACAACCATTTTCGTGGCTGGGAACGGAGATTTCACGAATTTGGTCGAAATCGATGTTGCGAACGACCAAACCGTCCGCGTTCGGTCCAAATGCATGAAATTCCTTTATTTGCACGGAATAAACGCATTACAACCGTTTCGTGCAAGAAAGTCACGGAAGTTTGGCTGCAATAGCGAATCAATGGCGTTTTGTACCGAAACTTTGACGAACTTAAGATACCCTCGAATCTTGTCGAAACCGACGTTACGGGCGAACGGTTAGTTCGAAATGCTCGATTTTGCAAAAATCACACATAATTGAATAAAACTAAGGTTTCTCGCACGTTTCCAACCAGAAACAACCATTTTCGTAGCCGGGAACGAAGATTCGACGAATTTGGTCGAAATCGATGTTGCGAACGACCAAACCGTTCGCGGTCGGTCGAAATGCATGAAATTCTTTCATTTGCACGAAATAAAAGCATTTCAACCGTTTCGAGCAAGAAAGTCACGAAAGTTTGGCTGCAATGGCGAATCATTGGTGTTTTAAACGGAAACTTCGACAAACCCACGATAACCTCGAATCTTGTCGAAACCGACGTCACGGGCGAACGGTTAGTTCGAAATTCTCGATTTTGCAAGAATCACACATAATCGGATAAAACTAAGCTTTTTGACACGTTTCCAACCAGAAACGACCATTTTCGTAGCCGGAAGCGAAGATTCGACGAATTCGGTCGAAATCGATGTTGCGAACGACCAAACCGTTCGTGGTAGGTCGAAATGCATGGAATTCCTTCATTTGCACGGAATGAACGCATTTCAACCGTTTCGAGCAAGAAAGTCACGAAAAGTTGGGTGCAATAGCGATTCATTGGTGTTTTCAACAGAAACTTCGACGAACTCACGATAACCTCGAATCTTGTCGAAACCGACGTTACGGGCGAACGGTTAGTTCGAAATGCTCGATTTTGCAAAAATCACACATAATTCTATAAAACTAAGGTTTCTTGCACGTTTCCAACCAGAAACAACCATTTTCGTAGCCGGGAACGAAGATTCGAAGAATTTGGTCGAAATCGATGTTGCGAACGACCAAACCGTTCGCGGTCGGTCGAAATGCATGAAATTGTTTCATTTGCACGAGATAAACGCATTTCAACCATTTCGAGCAAGAAAGTCACGAAAGTTTAGCTGCAATGGCGAATCATTGGTGTTTTAAACGGAAACTTCGACGAACTCACGATAACCTCGAATCTTTTCGAAATCGACGTTACGGGCGAACGGTTAGTTCGAAATGCTTGATTTTGCAAAAATCACACATAATTGGATAAAACTAAGGTTTCTTGCACGTTTTCGACCAGAAACAATCATTTTCGTAGCCGGGAACGAAGATTCGACGAATTTGGTCGAAATCGATGTTGCGAACGACCAAACTGTTCGCGGTCGGTCGAAATGCATGAAATTCCTTCATTTGCACGGAATGAACGCATTACAACCGTTTCGAGCAAGAAAGTCACGAAAGTTTAGCTGCAATAGCGAATCATTGGTGTTTTGAACGGAAACTTCGACGAACTTACGATACCCTCGAATCTTATCGAAACCGACGTTACGGGCGAACGGTTAGTTCGAAATGCTCGATTTTGCAAAAATCACACATAATCGAATGAAACTAAGGTTTTTGACACGTTTCCAACCAGAAACAACCATTTACGTAGCCGGGAACGAAGATTCGACGAATTCGGTCGAAATCGACGTTGCGAACGACCAAACCGTTCGCGGTCGGTCGAAATGCATGAAAGTTCTTCATTTGCACGGATTGAACGCATTTCAACCGTTTCGAGCAAAAAAGTCACGGAAGTTTGGCTGCAATAGCGAATCAATGGCGTTTTGTACGGAAACTTTGACGAAGTTAAGATACCCTCGAATCTTGTCGAAACCGACGTTACGGGCAAACAGTTAGTCCGAAACGCTCGATTTTGCGAAAATCACACATAATCGGATAAAACTAAGGTTTTTGACATGTTTCCAACCTGAAACGACTATTCTCGTAGCCGGGACCGAAGATTCGACGAATTTGGTCGAAATCGATGTTGCGAACCACCAAACCGTTCGCGGTTGGTCGAAATGCATGAAATTTCTTCATTTGCACGGAATGAACGCAATTCAACCGTTCCGAGCAAGAAAGTCACGGAAGTTCGCTGCAATAGCGAATCATTGGTGATTTGAACGCAAACTTCGACGAACTTACGATACCCTCGAATCTTGTCGAAACCGACGTTACGGGCGAACGGTTAGTTCGAAATGCTCGATTTTGCAAAAATCACACATAATTGGATGAAACTAAGGTTTCTCGCACGTTTCCAACCAGAAACAACCATTTTCGAAGCCGGGAACGAAGATTCGACGAATTTGGTCGAAATCGATGTGGTGAACGACCAAACCGTTCGCGGTCGGTCGAAATGCATGAAATTCCTTCATTTGCACGAAACGAACGCATTTCAACCGTTTCGAGCAAGAAAGTCAAGGAAGTTCGCTGTAATAGCGAATCATTGGTGATTTGAACGCAAACTTCGACGAACTTACGATACCCTCGAATCTTGTCGAAACCGACGTTACGGGCGAACGGTTAGTTCGAAATGCTCGATTTTGCAAAAATCACACATAATTGGATGAAACTAAGGTTTCTCGCACGTTTCCAACCAGAAACAACCATTTTCGAAGCCGGGAACGAAGATTCGACGAATTTGGTCGAAATCGATGTTGCGAACGACCAAACCGTTCGCGGTCGGTCGAAATGCATGAAATTCTTTCATTTGCACGAAATAAAAGCATTTCAACCGTTTCGAGCAAGAAAGTCACAAAAGTTTGGCTGCAATGGCGAATCATTGGTGTTTTAAACGGAAACTTCGACAAACTCACGATAACCTCGAATCTTGTCGAAACCGACGTCACGGGCGAACGGTTAGTTCGAAATTCTCGATTTTGCAAAAATCACACATAATCGGATGAAACTAAGGTTTTTGACACGTTTCCAACCAGAAACGACCATTTTCGTAGCCGGAAGCGAAGATTCGACGAATTCGGTCGAAATCGATGTTGCGAACGACCAAACCGTTCGTGGTAGGTCGAAATGCATGGAATTCCTTCATTTGCACGGAATTAACGCATTTCAACCGTTTCGAGCAAGGAAGTCACGAAAAGTTGGGTGCAATAGCGATTCATTGGTGTTTTCAACAGAAACTTCGACGAACTCACGATAACCTCGAATCTTGTCGAAACCGACGTTACGGGCGAACGGTTAGTTCGAAATGCTCGATTTTGTAAAAATCACACATAATTGGATGAAACTACGGTTTTTCACACGTTTCCAACGAGAAAAAACGATTTTCGTAGCCGGGACCAAAGATTCGACGAATTCGGTCGAAATCGACGCTGCGAACGACCAAACCGTTCGCGGTCGGTCGAAATGCATGGAATTCCTTAATTCGCACGGATTGAACGCATTATAACCGTTTCAAGCTAGAAAGTCAGGGAAGTTTGGCTGCAATATCGAATCATTGGTGTTTTGAACGGAAACTTCGACGAACTTACGATACCCTCGAATCTTGTCGAAACCGACGTTACGGGCGAACGGTTAGTTCGAAATGCTCGATTTTGCAAAAATCACACATAATTGGATAAAACTAAGGTTTCTCGCACGTTTCCAACCAGAAACAACCATTTTCGAAGCCGGGAACGAAGATTCGACGAATTTGGTCGAATCCGATGTGGTGAACGCCCAAACCGTTCGCGGTGGGTCGAAATGCATGAAATTCCTTCATTCGCACGGAATGAACGCATTTCAAACGTTTCGAGCAAGATAGTCACGGAAGTTCGCTGCAATAGCGAATCATTGGTGTTTTGAACAGAAACTTCGACGAACTTAAGATACCCTCGAATCTTGTCGAAACCGACGTTACGGGCGAACATTTAGTTCGAAATGCTCGATTTTGCAAAAATCACACATAATCGGATAAAACTAAGGTTATTGACACGTTTCCAACCAGAAACGACCATTTTCATAGCCGGGAACGAAGATTCGACGAATTTGGTCGAAATCGATGTTGCGAACGACCAAACCGTTCGCGGTCGGTCGAAATGCATGAAATTCCTTCATTTGCACAGAATGAACGCATTTCAACCGTTTCGAGCTCGAAAGTCACGGAAGTTTGGCTGCTATAGCGAATCAATGGCGTTTTAAACGGAAGCTTTGACGAACACACGATAACCTCGAATCTTGTCGAAACCGACGTTACGGCGAACGGTTAGTTCGAAATGCTCGATTTTGCAAAAATCAGACATAATCGAATATAACTGAGGTTTTTGACACGTTTCTAACCAGAAACGACCATTCTCGTAGCCGGGAACGAAGATTCGACGAATTTGGTCGAAATCGATGGTGCGAACGAACAAACCGTTCGCGGTCGGTCGAAATGCATGAAATTCCTTCATTTGCACGGGATCAAAGCATTTCAACCGTTTCGAGCAAGAAAGCCACGAAAGTTTGGCTGCAATAGCGAATCATTGGTGTTTTGAACGGAAACTTCGACGAACTTACGATACCCTCGAATCTTGTCGAAACCGACGTTACGGGCGAACGGTTAGTTCGAAATGCTCTATTTTGCAAAAATCACACATAATCGGATAAAATTGAGGTTTTTTACACGTTTTCAACCAGAAACAACCATTTTCGTAGCCGGGAACGAAGATTCTACGAATTTGGTCGAAATCGATGTTGCGAGAGACCAAACCGTTTGCGGTCGGTCGAAATGCATGAAATTCCTTCATTCGCACGGAATGAACGCATTACAACCGTTTCGAGCGAGAAAGTCACGGAAGTTTAGCTGCAATAGCGAATCATTGGTGTTTTGAACGGAAACTTCGACGAACTTACGATACCCTCGAATCTTATCGAAACCGACGTTACGGGCGAACGGTTAGTTCGAAATGCTCGATTTTGCAAAAATCACACATAATCGAATGAAACTAAAGTTTTTGACACGTTTCCAACCAGAAACAACCATTTACGTAGCCGGGAACGAAGATTCGACGAATTTGGTCGAAATCGATGTTGCGAACGACCAAATCGTTCGCGGTCGGTCGAAATGCATGAAATTCCTTCATTTGCACGGAATGAACGCATTTCAACCGTTTCGAGCAAAAAAGTCACGGAAGTTTGGCTGCAATAGCGAATCAATGGTGTTTTGAACGGAAACTTCGACGAACTTAAGATACCCTCGAATCTTGTCGAAACCGACGTTACGGGCGAACATTTAGTTCGAAATGCTTGATTTTGCGAAAATCACACATAATAGGATGAAACTAATGTTTTTGACACGTTTTCAACCAGAAACGACCATTTTCGTAACCGGAAACGAAGATTCGACGAATTCGGTCGAAATCGATGTTGCGAACGACCAAACCGTTCGTGGTAGGTCGAAATGCATGGAATTCCTTGATTTGCACGGAATAAACGCATTCCAACCGTTTTGAGCAAGAAAGTCACGGAAAGTTGGGTGCAATAGCGAATCATTGGTGTTTTCAACGGAAACTTCAACAAACTCACGATAACCTCGAATCTTGTCGAAACCGACGTTACGGGCGACCGGTTAGTTCGAAATGCTTGATTTTGCAAAAATCTCACATAATTAGACGAAACTAAGGTTTTTCACACGTTTCTAACCAGAAACAACTATTTTCGTATCCGGGAACGAAGATTCGACAAATTTTGTTGAAATCGATGTTGCGAACGACCAAACCGTTCGCGGTCGGTCGAAATGCATGAACTTCCTTCATTTGCACGGAATGAACGCATTTCAACCGTTTCGAGCTAGAAAGTCACGGAAGTTTGGCTGCAATAGCGAATCATTGGTGTTTTGAACGGAAACTTCGACGAACTTACGATACCCTCGAATCTTGTCGAAACCGACGTTACGGGCGAACGGTCAGTTCGAAATGCTCGATTCTGCAAAAATCACACATACCCAGGTGGGAATGCACAATGGAGGAAGGCCTTATTCAGGCCTGCGTCAAGGCTGCATAAGTCTGGTTTCAGGCTGGGAATCAAGCCGTCGGCAGCCCTGCGGGAGCCTTGAAATGATAACAAGGAGGAAGGCCTGAGGTGGAAGCCTGGCGACAGCCTGATTATCAAGGCCTGGATCAAGCCTCGATATAGGGATCAGTGAGACTTGAAGAGTCCATGGTTAATTACTTATATTATAATATATAAATATATTTACGCAACAATACGTCGTATAGTTATATTAAATAAATTAGTTCATCAATATTAAAAAAAAAAAAAGGTAACCTCGAATTTAATCTTCACTTTGAGAGATAGCACTCCGCGGGGATTCGAACCTGCGACCTAACGAACCGACCTATCGACCTACCTAACTACCTAACGTGCTAATCACTACACCAAACTAACTATTGGAAATTGAGCAATAGTTTAGACTCATATAATGCACATCTATCAGGAACCCAGGAAATTTCATTTTTCTAGCTCAATCACTGGAATAGTCGCGTCGTCAGAGGTAATGTAGAATTAATAAAAGACGCTCGGCCGTTAGGACCGATTTGTTGTGTGTGGTGTGTGTAAGAGAGAGAAATAGACATATATAGATAGAGAGACGATGCTTTAAGATAGAGAGAGAGAAAAAGTAAGAGCACGAGAGAGAGAGGGGGGTAAGGGAGGAAGAAAGAGACAAAGAGAGAGAGAGAGAGAGAGAGAGAGAGAGAGAGAGAGAGAGAGAGAGAGAGAGAGAGAGAGCGAGAGCGAGCGAGAGGTGGGGGGGAGAGAGAAAGCGTGTTTTGTGTTTGGGTGTGCGTGCGCGCGCGCAAGCTAGCAAGCGAGCGTCGACAAATGTAAACAACGGGCAAACAAAGCGCAGCGAGCGAGTCTATCGCAAAGAACAGTCTTGCAAACGATACATAGTATCTCTACAAAACGACGAAGATGTTGTGTGTTGTATATTAACGTTACATATATATATATATATATATATATATATATGTATGTATATATATATATGCATATATATATACATATAAAAAACGTTTCGCTTAATATTTGAAATAAATTCTTCTGAAAATTTAGATTTGTACATGATGTATCAAATTATATATTGAAATTAAACATTTTATTATGTACATTATATAGATACTGCAAAATTATGAACGGTTATGAAGAAAAATAACGTTACATATATATATATATATATATATATGTAATTTTGCAGTATCTATATAATGTACATAATAAAATGTTTAATTTCAATATATAATTTGATACTTCATGTACAAATCTAAATTTTCAGAAGAATTTATTTCAAATATTAAGCGAAACGTCTTTATTGAAACTCGATGCCACAGATGACCTAGCTCACCGCGTCTTTATTAGTCAGGGCTTATTGAAGGTTCCGCTTAGACTGCGTTTTATCAGACTGCTAGTGCTCAGGGTTACACAAGGCTGCATCCAGACTCGGTTGAACCAGCCTGGTTCGGCAACCCATGCCGAAGCCTCTCCTCAGGCTTGACCTGTTCAGCCTGGACGAGTCAGCCCTGATTCAGGCCTGCCTCCATGATCAGCCTTGAGGATCCCCACCTGGGTAATTGAATGAAACTAAGGTTTTCAACACGGTTCCAACCAGAAACAACCATTTTCGTAGCCGGAAACGAAGATTCGACGAATTTGGTCGAAATCGATGTTGTGAACGACCAAACCGTTCGCGGTTGGTCGAGATAGATGAAATTCCTTCATTTGCACGGAATGAACGCATTTCAACCGTTTCGAGCAAGAAAGTCACGGAAGTTCGCTGCAATAGCGAATCATTGGTGTTTTAAACGGAAACTTCGACGAACACACGATAACCTCGAATCTTGTCGAAACCGACGTTACGGGCGAACGGTTAGTTCGAAATGCTCGATTTTGCAAAAATCACACATAATCTGATGAAACTAAGCTTTTGACACGTTTCTAACCAGAAACGACCATTTACGTAGCCGGGAACGAAGATTCGACGAATTTGGTCGAAATCGATGTTGCGAACGACCAAACCGTTCGCGGTCGGTCGAAATGAATGAAATTCCTTTTTTTGGACGGAATAAACGCATGTCAACCGCTTCGAGCAAGAAAGTCACGGAAAGTTGGGTGCAATAGCGAATCATTGGTGCTTTGAACGGAAACTTCGACAAACTCACGATGGCCTCGAATCTTGTCGAAACCGACGTTACGGACGAACGGTTAGTTCGGAATGATCGATTTTGCAAAAATCGCACATAATCGAATGAAACTAAGGTTTTTGACACGTTTCCAACGAGAAATGACCATTTTCGTAGCCGGGAACAAAGATTCGACGAATTTGGTCGAAATCGATGTTGTGAACGACCAAACCGTTCGCGGTTGGTCGACATGGATGAAATTCTTCCATTTGCACGAAATGAACGCATTTCAACCGTTTCGAGCAAGAAATCCACAAAAGTTTGGCAGCAATGGCAAATCATTGGTGTTTTAAACGGAAACTTCGACGAACACACGATACCCTGGAATCTTGTCGAAACCGACGTTACGGGCGAACGGTTAGTTCGAAATGCTCGATTCTGCAAAAATCACACATAATCGAATAAAACTAAGGTTTTTGACGCGTTTCCAACCAGAAATGATTCGTAGCCGGGAACGAAGATTCGACAAATTTTGTTGAAATCGATGTTGCGAACGACCAAACCGTTCGCGGGCGGTCGAAATGCATGAAATTCCTTCATTTGCACGGAATGAACGCATTTCAACCGTTTCGAGCTAGAAAGTCACGGAAGTTTGGCTGCAATAGCGAATCATTGGTGTTTTGAACGGAAACTTCGACGAACTTACGATACCCTCGAATCTTGTCGAAACCGACGTTACGGGCGAACGGTTAGTTCGAAATGCTCGATTCTGCAAAAATCACACATAATTGAATGAAACTAAGGTTTTCAACACGGTTCCAACCAGAAACAACCATTTTCGTATCCGGGAACGAAGATTCGACGAATTTGGTCGAAATCGCCGTTGTGAACGACCAAACCGTTCGCGGTCGGTCGAAATGCATGGAATTCCTTTATTCGCACGGATTGAACGCATTATAACCGTTTCAAGCTAGAAAGTCAGGGAAGTTTGGCTGCAATATCGAATCATTAGTGTTTTGAGTCGAAACTTCGACGAACTCACGATACCGTCGATTCTTGTCGAAACCGACGTTACGAGCGAACGGTCAGTTCGAAATGCTTGATTTTGAGAGACTCATACATAAATGGATGAAATTGAAGTTTTTTACACGTTTCCAACCAGAAACGACCATTTTCGTAGCCGGAAACGAAGATTCGACGAATTCGCTCGAAATCGATGTTGCGAACGACCGAACCGTTCGCGGTTCGTCGAAATGCATGAAATTCCTTCATTCGCACAGTTCAAACGCATTTCAACCATTTCGAGCAAGAAAGACACGGAAGTCTGGCTGCAGCAGCGAATCATTGGTGTTTTGAGTCTAAACTTCGACGAACTCACGATACCGTCGATTCTTGTCGAAACCGACGTTACGAGCAAAAGGTGAATTCGAAATGCTCGTTTCTGCAAAGATCTTACATCAATAGATGGAACTAAGGTTTTTCACACGTTTCCGACAAAAACGACCATTTTCGTAGCTGGAAACGAAATTCGACGAACTTGCTCGAATTCGATGTTGCGAACGACCGAACCGTTCGCGGTCGGTCGAAATGCATGAAATTCCTTTATTCGCACAGTTTAAACGCATTTCAACCATTTCGAGCAAGAAAGACACGGAAGTTTGGCTGCAGCAGCGAATCATTAGTGTTTTGAGTCTAAACTTCGACGAACTCACGATACCGTCGATTCTTGTCGAAACCGACGTTACGAGCGAACGGTCAGTTCGAAATGCTTGATTTTGCAAGACTCATACATAAATGGATGAAACTGAAGTTTTTCACACGTTTCTAACCAGAAACGACCATTTTCGTAGCCGGGAACGGAGATTCGACGAATTCGCTCGAAATCGATGCTGCGAACGACCGAACCGTTCGCGATCGGTCGAAATGCATGAAATTCCTCCATTCGCACAGTTTGAACGAATTTTAACAATTTCGAGCAAGAAAGACACGGAAGTTTGGCTGCAATAGCGAATCATTAGTGTTTTGAGCCGAAACTTCGACGAACTCACGATACCGTCGATTCTTGTCGATACCGACGTTACGAGAGAACGGTGAGTTCAAAATGCTCGGTTTCGCAAGAATCATACGACGATGGATGAAATTAAGGTTTTTCACACGTTTCCAACGAAAAACGACCATTTTCGTAGCCGGAAACGAAGATTCGACGAGATCGCTCGGAATCGATGTTGCGAACGGCCGAACCGTTCGCGGTCGGTCGAAATGCACGAAATTCCTTCATTTGCACAGTGTGAATGCATTTCAACCGTTTCGAGCATGAAAGACACGGAAGTTCGGCTGCAATAGCAAATCATTGGTGTTTTGAGCCGAAACTTCGACGAACGCACGATACCGTCGATTCTTGTCGAAACCGACATTACGAGCGAACGGTCAGTTCGAAATACTTGATTTTGCAAGACTCATACATAAATGGATGAAACTGAAGTTTGTCACACGTTTCCAACCAGGAACGACCATTTTCGTAGCCGGGAACGAAGATTCGACGAATTCGCTTGAAATCGATGTTGCGAACGACCGAACTATTGGCGGTCGGTCGAAATGCATGAAATTCCTCCATTTGCACAGTTTCAAATCTTTCGAGCAAGAAAGACACGGAAGTTTGGCTGCAATAGCGAATCATTGGTGTTTTAAGCCGAAACTTCGACGAACTCACGATACCGTCGATTCTTGTCAAAACCGACGTTTCGAGCGAACAGTTATTTCGAAATGCTCGATTTTGCAAGAATCACACATAAATGGATAAAACTAAGGTTATTGAAACGTTTCCAACCAGAAACGACCATTTTCGTAGCCGGGAACGAAGATTCGACGAATTCGCTTGAAATCGATGTTGCGAACGACCGAACTATTGGCGGTCGGTCGAAATGCATGAAATTCCTCCATTTGCACAGTTTCAAATCTTTCGAGCAAGAAAGACACGGAAGTTTGGCTGCAATAGCGAATCATTGGTGTTTTAAGCCGAAACTTCGACGAACTCACGATACCGTCGATTCTTGTCGAAACCGACGTTACGAGCGAACGGTTAGTTCGAAATGCTCGATTTGGCATGAATCACACATACATGGATGAAACGAACGATTTTCGACCGTTTTTAACAAGAATCGACCATTTTCCTAGCCGGGATCGAAGATTCGACGAATTCGCTCGAAATCGATGTTGCGAACGACCGAACCGTCCGCGGTCGGTCGGAATGCATGAAATTTCTTGATTTGCACAGTTTGGACGCATTTCAACCATTTCGAGCAAGAAAGACACGGAAATTCGGCTGCAATAGCGAATAATTGGTGTTTTTAGCCTAAATTTCGACGAACTCACGATACCGTCGATTCTTGTCGAAACCGACGTTACGAGCGAAAGGTGAGTTCGAAATGCTCGTTTTTGCAAGGATCTTACATCAATAGATGGAACTAAGGTTTTTTACACGTTTCCAACCAAAAACAACGACTTTCGTAGCCGGAAACGAAGATTCGACGAATTCGCTCGAAATCGATGTTGCGGTCGGTCGAAATGCATAAAATTCCTCCATTTGCACAGTTTAAACGCATTTCAAATGTTTCGAGCAAGGAAGACACGGAAGTTTAGCTGCAATAGCGAATCATTGATGTTTCGAGCCGAAACTTCGACGAACTCACGATACCGTCGATTCTTGTCGAAACCGACGTTACGAGCGAACGGTGAGTTCGAAATGCTTGTTTTTGGAACAATCATACAACAATGGATGAAACTAAGGTTTTTCGCACGTTTCCAACCAGATACGACCATTTTCGTGACCGGAAACAAAGATTCGACGAATTTGCTCGAAATCGATGTTACGAACGACCGAACCGTTCGCGGTCGGTCAAAATGCACGAAATTCCTTCATTCGCACAGTTTGAACGCGTTTCAACCGTTTGGAGCAAGAAAGACACGAAAGTTCGGCTGCAATAGCGAATCATTGGTGTTTTGAGCCTAAACTTCGACGAACTCACGATACCGTCGATTCTTGTCGAAACCGACGTTACGAGCGAACGGTTAGTTTGAAATGGTCGATTTGGCAAGATTCACACATACATTGATAAAACGAACGATTTTCACCCGTTTTTAACAAGAATCGACCATTTTCCTAGCCCGGATCGAAGATTCGACGAATTCGCTCGAAATCGATGTTACGAACGACCGAATCGTTCGCGGTCGGTCGGAATACATGAAATTCCTCCATTCGCACAGTTTGAACGCATTTTTAACATTTCGAGCAAGAAAGACACGGAAGTTTGGCTGCAGCAGCGAATCATTGGTGTTTTGAGTCTAAACTTCGACGAACTCACGATTCCGTCGATTCTTGTCGAAACCGACGTTACGAGCGGAAGGTGAATTCGAAATGCTCGTTTCTCCTAAGATCTTACATCAATAGATGGAACTAAGGTTTTTCACACGTTTCCAACCAAAAACGACCATTTTCGTAGCTGGAAACGAAATTCGACGAACTTGCTCGAATTCGATGTTGCGAACGACCGAACCGTTCGCGGTCGGTCGAAATGCATGAAATTCCTTTATTCGCACAGTTTAAACGCATTTCAACCATTTCGAGCAAGAAAGACACGGAAGTTTGGCTGCAGCAGCGAATTATTGGTGTTTTGAGTCTAAACTTCGACGAACTCACGATACCGTCGATTCTTGTCGAAACCGACGTTACGAGCGAACGGTGAGTTCGAAATGCTTGATTCTGCAAGACTCATACATAAATGGATGAAACTGAAGTTTTTCACATGTTTACAACCAGAAACGACCATTTTCGTAGCCGGGAACGGAGATTCGACGAATTCGCTCGAAATCGATGTTGCGAACGACCGAACGGTTCGCGATCGGTCGAAATGCACGAAATTCCTTCATTCGCACAGATTGAACGCGTTTCAATCGTTTGGAGCAAGAAAGACACGGAAGTTCGGCTGCAATAGCGAATCATTGGTGTTTTGAGCCTAAACTTCGACGGACTCACTATACCGTCGATTCTTGTCGAAACCGACGTTACGAGCGAACGGTTAGTTCGAAATGCTCGATTTGCCATGAATCACACATACATGGATGAAACGAACGATTTTCGACCGTTTTTAACAAGAATCGACCCTTTTCCTAGCCGGGATCGAAGATTCGACGAATTCGCTCGAAATCGATGTTGCGAACGACCGAACCGTCCGCGGTCGGTCGGAATGCATGAAATTTCTTGATTTGCACAGTTTGAACGCATTTCAACCATTTCGAGCAAGAAAGACACGGAAATTCGGCTGCAATAGCGAATAATTGGTGTTTTTAGCCTAAATTTCGACGAACTCACGATACCGTCGATTCTTGTCGAAATCGACGTTACGAGCGAACGGTGAGTTCGAAATGCTTGTTTTTGGAAGAATCATACAACAATGGATGAAACTAAGGTTTTTCACACGTTTCCAACCAGATACGACCATTTTCGTGGCCGGAAACGAAGATTCGACGAATTTGCTCGAAATCGATGTTACGAACGACCGAACTGTTCGCGGTCGGTCAAAATGCACGAAATTTCTTCATTCGCACAGATTGAACGCGTTTCAATCGTTTGGAGCAAGAAAGTCACGGAAGTTCGGCTGCAATAGCGAATCATTGGTGTTTTGAGCCTAAACTTCGACGAACTCACTATACCGTCGATTCTTGTCGAAACCGACGTTACGAGCGAACGGTTAGTTCGAAATGCTCGATTTGGCATGAATCACACATACATGGATGAAACGAACGATTTTCGACCGTTTTTAACAAGAATCGACCATTTTCCTAGCCGGGATCGAAGATTCGACGAATTCGCTCGAAATCGATGTTGCGAACGACCGAACCGTCCGCGGTCGGTCGGAATGCATGAAATTTCTTGATTTGCACAGTTTGAACGCATTTCAACCATTTCGAGCAAGAAAGACACGGAAATTCGGCTGCAATAGCGAATAATTGGTGTTTTTAGCCTAAATTTCGACGAACTCACGATACCGTCGATTCTTGTCGAAACCGACGTTACGAGCGAAAGGTGAGTTCGAAATCCTCGTTTTTGCAAGGATCTTACATCAATAGATGGAACTAAGGTTTTTTACACGTTTCCAACCAAAAACAACGACTTTCGTAGCCGGAAACGAAGATTCGACGAATTCGCTCGAAATCGATGTTGCGGTCGGTCGAAATGCATAAAATTCCTCCATTTGCACAGTTTAAACGCATTTCAAATGTTTCGAGCAAGGAAGACACGGAAGTTTAGCTGCAATAGCGAATCATTGATGTTTCGAGCCGAAACTTCGACGAACTCACGATACCGTCGATTCTTGTCGAAACCGACGTTACGAGCAACGGTGAGTTCGAAATGCTTGTTTTTGGAACAATCATACAACAATGGATGAAACTAAGGTTTTTCACACGTTTCCAACCAGATACGACCATTTTCGTGACCGGAAACAAAGATTCGACGAATTTGCTCGAAATCGATGTTACGAACGACCGAACCGTTCGCGGTCGGTCAAAATGCACGAAATTCCTTCATTCGCACAGTTTGAACGCGTTTCAACCGTTTGGAGCAAGAAAGACACGAAAGTTCTGCTGCAATAGCGAATCATTGGTGTTTTGAGCCTAAACTTCGACGAACTCACGATACCGTCGATTCTTGTCGAAACCGACGTTACGAGCGAACGGTTAGTTTGAAATGGTCGATTTGGCAAGAATCACACATACATTGATAAAACGAACGATTTTCACCCGTTTTTAACAAGAATCGACCATTTTCCTAGCCCGGATCGAAGATTCGACGAATTCGCTCGAAATCGATGTTACGAACGACCGAATCGTTCGCGGTCGGTCGGAATACATGAAATTCCTCCATTCGCACAGTTTGAACGCATTTTTAACATTTCGAGCAAGAAAGACACGGAAGTTTGGCTGCAGCAGCGAATCATTGGTGTTTTGAGTCTAAACTTCGACGAACTCACGATACCGTCGATTCTTGTCGAAACCGACGTTACGAGCGAAAGGTGAATTCGAAATGCTCGTTTCTCCTAAGATCTTACATCAATAGAAGGAACTAAGGTTTTTCACACGTTTCCAACCAAAAACGACCATTTTCGTAGCTGGAATCGAAATTCGACGAACTTGCTCGAATTCGATGTTGCGAACGACCGAACCGTTCGCGGTCGGTCGAAATGCATGAAATTCCTTTATTCGCACAGTTTAAACGCATTTCAACCATTTCGAGCAAGAAAGACACGGAAGTTTGGCTGCAGCAGCGAATCATTGGTGTTTTGAGTCTAAACTTCGACGAACTCACGATACCGTCGATTCTTGTCGAAACCGACGTTACGAGCGAACGGTGAGTTCGAAATGCTTGATTTTGCAAGACTCATACATAAATGGATGAAACTGAAGTTTTTCACACGTTTACAACCAGAAACGACCATTTTCGTAGCCGGGAACGGAGAT
The DNA here is from genome assembly GCA_963662125.1 of Diplazon laetatorius. Taxonomy (NCBI): domain Eukaryota; kingdom Metazoa; phylum Arthropoda; class Insecta; order Hymenoptera; family Ichneumonidae; genus Diplazon; species Diplazon laetatorius. The sequence continues at coordinate 4,724,236 of OY759152.1, read as the reverse complement.
TCGACGAATTCGCTCGAAATCGATGTTGCGAACGACCGAACGGTTCGCAATCGGTCGAAATGCACGAAATTCCTTCATTCGCACAGATTGAACGCGTTTCAATCGTTTGGAGCAAGAAAGACACGGAAGTTCGGCTGCAATAGCGAATCATTGGTGTTTTGAGCCTAAACTTCGACGAACTCACTATACCGTCGATTCTTGTCGAAACCGACGTTACGAGCGAACGGTTAGTTCGAAATGCTCGATTTGGCATGAATCACACAAACATGGATGAAACGAACGATTTTCGACCGTTTTTAACAAGAATCGACCATTTTCCTAGCCGGGATCGAAGATTCGACGAATTCGCTCGAAATCGATGTTGCGAACGACCGAACCGTCCGCGGTCGGTCGGAATGCATGAAATCTCTTGATTTGCACAGTTTGGACGCATTTCAACCATTTCGAGCAAGAAAGACACGGAAATTCGGCTGCAATAGCGAATAATTGGTGTTTTTAGCCTAAATTTCGACGAACTCACGATACCGTCGATTCTTGTCGAAACCGACGTTACGAGCGAAAGGTGAGTTCGAAATGCTCGTTTTTGCAAGGATCTTACATCAATAGATGGAACTAAGGTTTTTTACACGTTTCCAACCAAAAACAACGACTTTCGTAGCCGGAAACGAAGATTCGACGAATTCGCTCGAAATCGATGTTGCGGTCGGTCGAAATGCATAAAGTTCCTCCATTTGCACAGTTTAAACGCATTTCAAATGTTTCGAGCAAGGAAGACACGGAAGTTTAGCTGCAATAGCGAATCATTGATGTTTCGAGCCGAAACTTCGACGAACTCACGATACCGTCGATTCTTGTCGAAACCGACGTTACGAGCGAACGGTGAGTTCGAAATGCTTGTTTTTGGAACAATCATACAACAATGGATGAAACTAAGGTTTTTCACACGTTTCCAACCAGATACGACCATTTTCGTGACCGGAAACAAAGATTCGACGAATTTGCTCGAAATCGATGTTACGAACGACCGAACCGTTCGCGGTCGGTCAAAATGCACGAAATTCCTTCATTCGCACAGTTTGAACGCGTTTCAACCGTTTGGAGCAAGAAAGACACGAAAGTTCGGCTGCAATAGCGAATCATTGGTGTTTTGAGCCTAAACTTCGACGAACTCACGATACCGTCGATTCTTGTCGAAACCGACGTTACGAGCGAACGGTTAGTTTGAAATGGTCGATTTGGCAAGAATCACACATACATTGATAAAACGAACGATTTTCACCCGTTTTTAACAAGAATCGACCATTTTCCTAGCCCGGATCGAAGATTCGACGAATTCGCTCGAAATCGATGTTACGAACGACCGAATCGTTCGCGGTCGGTCGGAATACATGAAATTCCTCCATTCGCACAGTTTGAACGCATTTTTAACATTTCGAGCAAGAAAGACACGGAAGTTTGGCTGCAGCAGCGAATCATTGGTGTTTTGAGTCTAAACTTCGACGAACTCACGATACCGTCGATTCTTGTCGAAACCGACGTTACGAGCGGAAGGTGAATTCGAAATGCTCGTTTCTCCTAAGATCTTACATCAATAGATGGAACTAAGGTTTTTCACACGTTTCCAACCAAAAACGACCATTTTCGTAGCTGGAAACGAAATTCGACGAACTTGCTCGAATTCGATGTTGCGAACGACCGAACCGTTCGCGGTCGGTCGAAATGCATGAAATTCCTTTATTCGCACAGTTTAAACGCATTTCAACCATTTCGAGCAAGAAAGACACGGAAGTTTGGCTGCAGCAGCGAATCATTGGTGTTTTGAGTCTAAACTTCGACGAACTCACGATACCGTCGATTCTTGTCGAAACCGACGTTACGAGCGAACGGTCAGTTCGAAATGCTTGATTTTGCAAGACTCATACATAAATGGATGAAACTGAAGTTTTTCACACTTTACAACCAGAAACGACCATTTTCGTAGCCGGGAACGGAGATTCGACGAATTCGCTCGAAATCGATGTTGCGAACGACCGAACGGTTCGCGATCGGTCGAAATGCATGAAATTCCTCCATTCGCACAGTTTCAACGCATTTTAAATGTTTCGAGCAAGAAAGACACGGAAGTTTGGCTGCAATAGCGAATCATTAGTGTTTTGAGTCGAAACTTCGACGAACTCACGATACCGTCGATTCTTGTCGAAACCGACGTTACGAGAGAACGGTGAGTTCAAAATGCTCGGTTTCGCAAGAATCATACGACGATGGATGAAATTAAGGTTTTTCACACGTTTCCAACCAAAAACGACCATTTTCGTAGCCGGAAACGAAGATTCGACGAGATCGCTCGGAATCGATGTTGCGAACGGCCGAACCGTTCGCGGTTGGTCGAAATGCACGAAATTCCTTCATTTGCACAGTGTGAATGCATTTCAACCGTTTTGAGCATGAAAGACACGGAAGTTCGGCTGCAATACCGAATCATTGATGTTTTGAGCCGAAACTTCGACGAACTCACGATACCGTCGATTCTTGTCGAAACCGACGTTACGAGCGAACGGTCGGTTCGAAATGCTTGATTTTGCAAGACTCATACATAAATGGATGAAACTGAAGTTTGTCACACGTTTCCAACCAGGAACGACCATTTTCGTAGCCGGGAACGAAGATTCGACGAATTCGCTTGAAATCGATGTTGCGAACGACCGAACCATTGGCGGTCGGTCGAAATGCATGAAATTCCTCAATTTGCACAGTTTCAAATCTTTCGAGCAAGAAAGACACGGAAGTTTGGCTGCAATAGCGAATCATTGGTGTTTTGAGCCGAAACTTCGACGAACTCACGATACCGTTGATTCTTGTCGAAACCGACGTTACGAGCGAACGGTGAGTTCGAAATGCTTGTTTTTGGAAGAATCATACAACAATGGATGAAACTAATGTTTTTCACACGTTTCCAACCAGATACGACCATTTTCGTGGCCGGAAACAAAGATTCAACGAATTTGCTCGAAATCGATGTTGCGAACGACCGAACCGTTCGCGGTTGGTCGAAATGCATGAAATTCCTTCATTCGCACAGTTCAAACGCATTTCAACCGTTTCGAGCAAGACCGACACGGAAGTTTGGCTGCAATAGCGAATCATTAGTGTTTTGAGTTTAAACTTTGACGAACTCACGATACCGTGGAATTCTTGTCGAAACCTACGTTAGGAGCCAACGGCCAGTTCGAAATGCTCGATTTTGCAATAATCATACATAAATGGATGAAACTAAGGTTTTTCACACGTTTCCGACCAAAAACGACCATTTTCGTAGCTGGAAACAAAGATTCGACGAACTTGCTCGCAATCGATGTTGCGAACTACCGAACCGTTCGCGGTCGGTCGAAATGCATGAAATTCCTCCATTTGCACAGTTTGAACGCATTTCAACCATGTCGAGCAAGAAAGACACGGAAGTTTGGCTGCAGCAGCGAATCATTGGTGTTTTGGGTCTAAACTTCGACGAACTCACGATACCGTCGATTCTTGTCGAAACCGACGTTACGAGCGAACGGTCAGTTCGAAATGCTTGATTTTGAGAGACTCATACATAAATGGATGAAATTGAAGTTTTTTACACGTTTCCAACCAGAAACGACCATTTTCGTAGCCGGGAACGAAGATTCGACGAATTCGCTCGAAATCGATGTTGCGAACGACCGAACCATTCGCGGTCGGTCGAAATGCATGAAATTCCTCCATTCGCACAGTTCAAACGCATTTCAAATGTTTCGAGCAAGAAAGACACGGAAGTTTGGCTGCAATAGCGAATCATTAGTGTTTTAAGCCGAAACTTCGATGAACTCACGATACCGTCGATTCTTGTTGAAACCGACGTTACGAGACAACGGTGAGTTCAAAATGCTCGTTTTTGCAAGAATCATACATCAATGGATAAAACTAAGGTTTTTCACGCGTTTCCAACCCAAAAACGACCATTTTCGTAGCCGGAAACGAAGATTTGACGAATTCGCTCGAAATCGATGTTGCGAACGACCGAACCGTTCGCGGTCTGTCGAAATGGATAAAATTCTTTCATTTGCACAGTTTAAACGCATTTTAACCGTTTCGAGCAAGAACGAGACGGAAGTTTGGCTGCAATAGCGAATCATTGGTAATTTGAGCCGAAACTTCGACGAACTTACGATACCGTCGATGCTTGTCGAAATCGATGTTACGAGCGAACGGTGAGTTCAAAATGCTCGTTTTCGCAAGAATCATACGACAATGGATGAAACAAAGGATTTTCACACGTTTCCAACCAAAAACGACCACTTTCGTAGCCGGAAACGAAGATTCGACGAATTCGCACGAAATCGATGTTGCGAACGACCGAACCGTTCGCGGTCGATCGAAATGCATGAAATTCCTTCATTTGCACAGTTCAAACGGATTTCAACCGTTTCGAGCAAGACCGACACGGAAGTTTGGCTGCAATAGCGAATTATTAGATTTCCGAGCTCAAACTTCGACGAACTCACGATACCGTCGATTCTTGTCGAAACCGACGTTACGAGCGAACGGTGAGTTCGAAATGCTTGATTTTGCAAGACTCATACATAAATGGATGAAACTGAAGTTTTTCACACGTTTACAACCAGAAACGACCATTTTCGTAGCCGGGAACGGAGATTCGACGAATTCGCTCGAAATCGATGTTGCGAACGACCGAACGGTTCGCGATCGATCGAAATGCACGAAATTCCTTCATTCGCACAGATTGAACGCGTTTCAATCGTTTGGAGCAAGAAAGACACGGAAGTTCGGCTGCAATAGCGAATCATTGGTGTTTTGAGCCTAAACTTCGACGAACTCACTATACCGTCGATTCTTGTCGAAACCGACGTTACGAGCGAACGGTTAGTTCGAAATGCTCGATTTGGCATGAATCACACATACATGGATGAAACGAACGATTTTCGACCGTTTTTAACAAGAATCGACCATTTTCCTAGCCGGGATCGAAGATTCGACGAATTCGCTCGAAATCGATGTTGCGAACGACCGAACCGTCCGCGGTCGGTCGGAATGCATGAAATTTCTTGATTTGCACAGTTTGAACGCATTTCAACCATTTCGAGCAAGAAAGACACGGAAATTCGGCTGCAATAGCGAATAATTGGTGTTTTTAGCCTAAAGTTCGACGAACTCACGATACCGTCGATTCTTGTCGAAACCGACGTTACGAGCGAAAGGTGAGTTCGAAATGCTCGTTTTTGCAAGGATCTTACATCAATAGATGGAACTAAGGTTTTTTACACGTTTCCAACCAAAAACAACGACTTTCGTAGCCGGAAACGAAGATTCGACGAATTCGCTCGAAATCGATGTTGCGGTCGGTCGAAATGCATAAAATTCCTCCATTTGCACAGTTTAAACGCATTTCAAATGTTTCGAGCAAGGAAGACACGGAAGTTTAGCTGCAATAGCGAATCATTGATGTTTCGAGCCGAAACTTCGACGAACTCACGATACCGTCGATTCTTGTCGAAACCGACGTTACGAGCGAACGGTGAGTTCGAAATGCTTGTTTTTAGAACAATCATACAACAATGGATGAAACTAAGGTTTTTCACACGTTTCCAACCAGATACGACCATTTTCGTGACCGGAAACAAAGATTCGACGAATTTGCTCGAAATCGATGTTACCAACGACCGAACCGTTCGCGGTCGGTCAAAATGCACGAAATTCCTTCATTCGCACAGTTTGAACGCGTTTCAACCGTTTGGAGCAAGAAAGACACGAAAGTTCGGCTGCAATAGCGAATCATTGGTGTTTTGAGCCTAAACTTCGACGAACTCACGATACCGTCGATTCTTGTCGAAACCGACGTTACGAGCGAACGGTTAGTTTGAAATGGTCGATTTGGCAAGAATCACACATACATTGATAAAACGAACGATTTTCACCCGTTTTTAACAAGAATCGACCATTTTTCTAGCCCGGATCGAAGATTCGACGAATTCGCTCGAAATCGATGTTACGAACGACCGAATCGTTCGCGGTCGGTCGGAATACATGAAATTCCTCCATTCGCACAGTTTGAACGCATTTTCAACATTTCGAGCAAGAAAGACACGGAAGTTTGGCTGCAGCAGCGAATCATTGGTGTTTTGAGTCTAAACTTCGACGAACTCACGATACCGTCGATTCTTGTCGAAACCGACGTTACGAGCGAAAGGTGAATTCGAAATGCTCGTTTCTCCTAAGATCTCACATCAATAGATGGAACTAAGGTTTTTCACACGTTTCCAACCAAAAACGACCATTTTCGTAGCTGGAAACGAAATTCGACGAACTTGCTCGAATTCGATGTTGCGAACGACCGAACCGTTCGCGGTCGGTCGAAATGCATGAAATTCCTTTATTCGCACAGTTTAAACGCATTTCAACCATTTCGAGCAAGAAAGACACGGAAGTTTGGCTGCAGCAGCGAATCATTGGTGTTTTGAGTCTAAACTTCGACGAACTCACGATACCGTCGATTCTTGTCGAAACCGACGTTACGAGCGAACGGTCAGTTCGAAATGCTTGATTTTGCAAGACTCATACATAAATGGATGAAACTGAAGTTTTTCACACGTTTACAACCAGAAACGACCATTTTCGTAGCCGGGAACGGAGATTCGACGAATTCGCTCGAAATCGATGTTGCGAACGACCGAACGGTTCGCGATCGGTCGAAATGCATGAAATTCCTCCATTCGCACAGTTTCAACGCATTTTAAATGTTTCGAGCAAGAAAGACACGGAAGTTTGGCTGCAATAGCGAATCATTAGTGTTTTGAGTCGAAACTTCGACGAACTCACGATACCGTCGATTCTTGTCGAAACCGACGTTACGAGAAAACGGTGAGTTCAAAATGCTCGGTTTCGCAAGAATCATACGACGATGGATGAAATTAAGGTTTTTCACGAGTTTCCAACCAAAAACGACCATTTTCGTAGCCGGAAACGAAGATTCGACGAGATCGCTCGGAATCGATGTTGCGAACGGCCGAACCGTTCGCGGTTGGTCGAAATGCACGAAATTCCTTCATTTGCACAGTGTGAATGCATTTCAACCGTTTCGAGCATGAAAGACACGGAAGTTCGGCTGCAATACCGAATCATTGGTGTTTTGAGCCGAAACTTCGACGAACTCACGATACCGTCGATTCTTGTCGAAACCGACGTTACGAGCGAACGGTCGGTTCGAAATGCTTGATTTTGCAAGACTCATACATAAATGGATGAAAGTGAAGTTTGTCACACGTTTCCAACCAGGAACGACCATTTTCGTAACCGGGAACGAAGATTCGACGAATTCGCTTGAAATCGATGTTGCGAACGACCGAACCATTGGCGGTCGGTCGAAATGCATGAAATTCCTCCATTTGCACAGTTTCAAATCTTTCGAGCAAGAAAGACACGGAAGTTTGGCTGCAATAGCGAATCATTGGTGTTTTGAGCCGAAACTTCGACGAACTCACGATACCGTCGATTCTTGTCGAAACCGACGTTACGAGCGAACGGTGAGTTCGAAATGCTTGTTTTTGGAAGAATCATACAACAATGGATGAAACTAATGTTTTTCACACGTTTCCAACCAGATACGACCATTTTCGTGGCCGGAAACAAAGATTCAACGAATTTGCTCGAAATCGATGTTACGAACGACCGAACCGTTCGCGGTCGGTCAAAATGCACGAAATTCCTTTATCCGCACAGTTCAAACGCATTTCAACTGTTCCGAGCAAGGACGACACGGGAATTCGGCTGCAATAGCGAATTATTGGTGTTTTTAGCCAAAATTTCGACAAACTCATAATACCGTCGATTCTTGTCTAAACTGACGTTACGAGCGAACAGTTAGTTCGAAATGCTCGATTTTGCAAGAATCACACTTAAATAGATAAAACCAAGGTTCTATACACGTTTCCAACCAGAATCGACCATTTTCGTGGAGGGAAACAAAGATTCGACGAATTTGCTCGAAATCGATGTTGCGAACGACCGAACCGTTCGCGGTTGGTCGAAATGCATGAAATTCCTTCATTCGCACAGTTCAAACGCATTTCAACCGTTTCGAGCAAGACCGACACGGAAGTTTGGCTGCAATAGCGAATCATTAGTGTTTTGAGTTTAAACTTCGACGAACTCACGATACCGTGGAATTCTTGTCGAAACCTACGTTAGGAGCCAACGGTCAGTTCGAAATGCTCGATTTTGCAATAATCATACATAAATGGATGAAACTAAGGTTTTTCACACGTTTCCGACCAAAAACGACCATTTTCGTAGCTGGAAACAAAGATTCGACGAACTTGCTCGAAATCGATGTTGCGAACGACCGAACCGTTCGCGGTCGGTCGAAATGCATGAAATTCCTTCATTTGCACAGTTTGAACGCATTACAACCATGTCGAGCAAGAAAGACACGGAAGTTTGGCTGCAGCAGCGAATCATTGGTGTTTTGAGTCTAAACTTCGACGAACTCACGATACCGTCGATTCTTGTCGAAACCGACGTTACGAGCGAACGGTCAGTTCGAAATGCTCGATTTTGAGAGACTCATACATAAATGGATGAAATTGAAGTTTTTTACACGTTTCCAACCAGAAACGACCATTTTCGTAGCCGGGAACGAAGATTCGACGAATTCGCTCGAAATCGATGTTGCGAACGACCGAACCATTCGCGGTCGGTCGAAATGCATGAAATTCCTCCATTCGCACAGTTCAAACGCATTTCAAATGTTTCGAGCAAGAAAGACACGGAAGTTTGGCTGCAATAGCGAATCATTAGTGTTTCAAGCCGAAACTTCGACGAACTCACGATACCGTCGATTCTTGTTGAAACCGACGTTACGGGACAACGGTGAGTTCAAAATGCTCGTTTTTGCAAGAATCATACATCAATGGATAAAACTAAGGTTTTTCACGCGTTTCCAACCAAAAACGACCATTTTCGTAGCCGGAAACGAAGATTTGACGAATTCGCTCGAAATCGATGTTGCGAACGACCGAACCGTTCGCGGTCTGTCGAAATGGATAAAATTCCTTCATTTGCACAGTTTAAACGCATTTTAACCGTTTCGAGCAAGAACGAGACGGAAGTTTGGCTGCAATAGCGAATCATTGGTAATTTGAGCCGAAACTTCGACGAACTTACGATACCGTCGATGCTTGTCGAAATCGATGTTACGAGCGAACGGTGAGTTCAAAATGCTCGTTTTCGCAAGAATCATACGACAATGGATGAAACAAAGGATTTTCACACGTTTCCAACCAAAAACGACCACTTTCGTAGCCGGAAACGAAGATTCGACGAATTCGCACGAAATCGATGTTGCGAACGACCGAACCGTTCGCGGTCGGTCGAAATGCATGAAATTCCTTCATTTGCACAGTTCAAACGGATTTCAACCGTTTCGAGCAAGACCGACACGGAAGTTTGGCTGCAATAGCGAATCATTAGATTTCCGAGCTCAAACTTCGACGAACTCACGATACCGTTGATTCTTGTCGAAACCGACGTTACGAGCGAACGGTCAGTTCGAAATGCTTGATTTTGCAAGACTCATATATGAATGGATGAAACTGAAGTTTTCAACCAGAAACGACTATTTTCGTTGCCGGGAACGAAGATTCGACGAATTCGCTCGAATTCGATGTTGCGAACGACCGAACCGTTCGCGGTCGGTCGAAATGCATGAAATTCCTTCATTCGCACTGTTTGAACTCATTTTAACCATTCCGAGCAAGAAAGACACGGAAGTTCGGCTGCAGCAGCGAATCATTAGTGTTTTGAGTCTAAACTTCGACGAACTCACGATACCGTCGATTCTTGTCGAAACCGACGTTACGAGCGAAAGGTGAATTCGAAATGCTCGTTTCTGCAAAGATCTTACATCAATAGATGGAACTAAGGTTTTTCACACGTTTCCAACCAAAAACGACCATTTTCGTAGCTGGAAACGAAATTCGACGAACTTGCTCGAATTCGATGTTGCGAACGACCGAACCGTTCGCGGTCGGTCGAAATGCATGAAATTCCTTTATTCGCACAGTTTAAACGCATTTCAACCATTTCGAGCAAGAAAGACACGGAAGTGTGGCTGCAGCAGCGAATCATTAGTGTTTTGAGTCTAAACTTCGACGAACTCACGATACCGTCGATTCTTGTCGAAACCGACGTTACGAGCGAACGGTCGGTTCGAAATGCTTGATTTTGCAAGACTCATACATAAATGGATGAAAGTGAAGTTTGTCACACGTTTCCAACCAGGAACGACCATTTTCGTAACCGGGAACGAAGATTCGACGAATTCGCTTGAAATCGATGTTGCGAACGACCGAACCATTGGCGGTCGGTCGAAATGCATGAAATTCCTCCATTTGCACAGTTTCAAATCTTTCGAGCAAGAAAGACACGGAAGTTTGGCTGCAATAGCGAATCATTGGTGTTTTGAGCCGAAACTTCGACGAACTCACGATACCGTCGATTCTTGTCGAAACCGACGTTACGAGCGAACGGTGAGTTCGAAATGCTTGTTTTTGGAAGAATCATACAACAATGGATGAAACTAATGTTTTTCACACGTTTCCAACCAGATACGACCATTTTCGTGGCCGGAAACAAAGATTCAACGAATTTGCTCGAAATCGATGTTACGAACGACCGAACCGTTCGCGGTCGGTCAAAATGCACGAAATTCCTTTATCCGCACAGTTCAAACGCATTTCAACTGTTCCGAGCAAGGACGACACGGGAATTCGGCTGCAATAGCGAATTATTGGTGTTTTTAGCCAAAATTTCGACAAACTCATAATACCGTCGATTCTTGTCTAAACTGACGTTACGAGCGAACAGTTAGTTCGAAATGCTCGATTTTGCAAGAATCACACTTAAATAGATAAAACCAAGGTTCTATACACGTTTCCAACCAGAATCGACCATTTTCGTGGAGGGAAACAAAGATTCGACGAATTTGCTCGAAATCGATGTTGCGAACGACCGAACCGTTCGCGGTTGGTCGAAATGCATGAAATTCCTTCATTCGCACAGTTCAAACGCATTTCAACCGTTTCGAGCAAGACCGACACGGAAGTTTGGCTGCAATAGCGAATCATTAGTGTTTTGAGTTTAAACTTCGACGAACTCACGATACCGTGGAATTCTTGTCGAAACCTACGTTAGGAGCCAACGGTCAGTTCGAAATGCTCGATTTTGCAATAATCATACATAAATGGATGAAACTAAGGTTTTTCACACGTTTCCGACCAAAAACGACCATTTTCGTAGCTGGAAACAAAGATTCGACGAACTTGCTCGAAATCGATGTTGCGAACGACCGAACCGTTCGCGGTCGGTCGAAATGCATGAAATTCCTTCATTTGCACAGTTTGAACGCATTACAACCATGTCGAGCAAGAAAGACACGGAAGTTTGGCTGCAGCAGCGAATCATTGGTGTTTTGAGTCTAAACTTCGACGAACTCACGATACCGTCGATTCTTGTCGAAACCGACGTTACGAGCGAACGGTCAGTTCGAAATGCTCGATTTTGAGAGACTCATACATAAATGGATGAAATTGAAGTTTTTTACACGTTTCCAACCAGAAACGACCATTTTCGTAGCCGGGAACGAAGATTCGACGAATTCGCTCGAAATCGATGTTGCGAACGACCGAACCATTCGCGGTCGGTCGAAATGCATGAAATTCCTCCATTCGCACAGTTCAAACGCATTTCAAATGTTTCGAGCAAGAAAGACACGGAAGTTTGGCTGCAATAGCGAATCATTAGTGTTTCAAGCCGAAACTTCGACGAACTCACGATACCGTCGATTCTTGTTGAAACCGACGTTACGGGACAACGGTGAGTTCAAAATGCTCGTTTTTGCAAGAATCATACATCAATGGATAAAACTAAGGTTTTTCACGCGTTTCCAACCAAAAACGACCATTTTCGTAGCCGGAAACGAAGATTTGACGAATTCGCTCGAAATCGATGTTGCGAACGACCGAACCGTTCGCGGTCTGTCGAAATGGATAAAATTCCTTCATTTGCACAGTTTAAACGCATTTTAACCGTTTCGAGCAAGAACGAGACGGAAGTTTGGCTGCAATAGCGAATCATTGGTAATTTGAGCCGAAACTTCGACGAACTTACGATACCGTCGATGCTTGTCGAAATCGATGTTACGAGCGAACGGTGAGTTCAAAATGCTCGTTTTCGCAAGAATCATACGACAATGGATGAAACAAAGGATTTTCACACGTTTCCAACCAAAAACGACCACTTTCGTAGCCGGAAACGAAGATTCGACGAATTCGCACGAAATCGATGTTGCGAACGACCGAACCGTTCGCGGTCGGTCGAAATGCATGAAATTCCTTCATTTGCACAGTTCAAACGGATTTCAACCGTTTCGAGCAAGACCGACACGGAAGTTTGGCTGCAATAGCGAATCATTAGATTTCCGAGCTCAAACTTCGACGAACTCACGATACCGTTGATTCTTGTCGAAACCGACGTTACGAGCGAACGGTCAGTTCGAAATGCTTGATTTTGCAAGACTCATATATGAATGGATGAAACTGAAGTTTTCAACCAGAAACGACTATTTTCGTTGCCGGGAACGAAGATTCGACGAATTCGCTCGAATTCGATGTTGCGAACGACCGAACCGTTCGCGGTCGGTCGAAATGCATGAAATTCCTTCATTCGCACTGTTTGAACTCATTTTAACCATTCCGAGCAAGAAAGACACGGAAGTTCGGCTGCAGCAGCGAATCATTAGTGTTTTGAGTCTAAACTTCGACGAACTCACGATACCGTCGATTCTTGTCGAAACCGACGTTACGAGCGAAAGGTGAATTCGAAATGCTCGTTTCTGCAAAGATCTTACATCAATAGATGGAACTAAGGTTTTTCACACGTTTCCAACCAAAAACGACCATTTTCGTAGCTGGAAACGAAATTCGACGAACTTGCTCGAATTCGATGTTGCGAACGACCGAACCGTTCGCGGTCGGTCGAAATGCATGAAATTCCTTTATTCGCACAGTTTAAACGCATTTCAACCATTTCGAGCAAGAAAGACACGGAAGTGTGGCTGCAGCAGCGAATCATTAGTGTTTTGAGTCTAAACTTCGACGAACTCACGATACCGTCGATTCTTGTCGAAACCGACGTTACGAGCGAACGGTCAGTTCGAAATGCTTGATTTTGCAAGACTCATACATAAATGGATGAAACTGAAGTTTTTCACACGTTTCCAACCAGAAACGACCATTTTCGTAGCCGGGAACGGAGATTCGACGAATTCGCTCGAAATCGATGTTGCGAACGACCGAACCGTTCGCGGTCGGTCGAAATGCATGAAATTCCTTTATTCGCACAGTTTAAACGCATTTCAACCATTTCGAGCAAGAAAGACACGGAAGTGTGGCTGCAGCAGCGAATCATTAGTGTTTTGAGTCTAAACTTCGACGAACTCACGATACCGTCGATTCTTGTCGAAACCGACGTTACGAGCGAACGGTCAGTTCGAAATGCTTGATTTTGCAAGACTCATACATAAATGGATGAAACTGAAGTTTGTCACACGTTTCCAACCAGGAACGACCATTTTCGTAGCCGGGAACGAAGATTCGACGAATTCGCTTGAAATCGATGATACGAACGACCGAACCATTGGCGGTCGGTCGAAATGCATAAAATTCCTCCATTTGCACAGTTTCAAATCTTTCGAGCAAGAAAGACACGGAAGTTTGGCTGCAATAGCGAATCATTAGATTTCCGAGCTCAAACTTCGACGAACTCACGATACCGTCGATTCTTGTCGAAACCGACGTTACGAGCGAACGGTCAGTCCGAAATGCTTGATTTTGCAAGACTCATACATGAATGGATGAAACTGAAGTTTTCAACCAGAAACGACTATTTTCGTTGCCGGGAACAAAGATTCGACGAATTCGCTCGAATTCGATGTTGCGAACGACCGAACCGTTCGCGGTCGGTCGAAATGCATGAAATTCCTTTATTCGCACAGTTTAAACGCATTTCAACCATTTCGAGCAAGAAAGACACGGAAGTGTGGCTGCAGCAGCGAATCATTAGTGTTTTGAGTCTAAACTTCGACGAACTCACGATACCGTCGATTCTTGTCGAAACCGACGTTACGAGCGAACGGTCAGTTCGAAATGCTTGATTTTGCAAGACTCATACATAAATGGATGAAACTGAAGTTTTTCACACGTTTCCAACCAGAAACGACCATTTTCGTAGCCGGGAACGGAGATTCGACGAATTCGCTCGAAATCGATGTTGCGAACGACCGAACCGTTCGCGGTCGGTCGAAATGCATGAAATTCCTTTATTCGCACAGTTTAAACGCATTTCAACCATTTCGAGCAAGAAAGACACGGAAGTGTGGCTGCAGCAGCGAATCATTAGTGTTTTGAGTCTAAACTTCGACGAACTCACGATACCGTCGATTCTTGTCGAAACCGACGTTACGAGCGAACGGTCAGTTCGAAATGCTTGATTTTGCAAGACTCATACATAAATGGATGAAACTGAAGTTTGTCACACGTTTCCAACCAGGAACGACCATTTTCGTAGCCGGGAACGAAGATTCGACGAATTCGATTGAAATCGATGATACGAACGACCGAACCATTGGCGGTCGGTCGAAATGCATAAAATTCCTCCATTTGCACAGTTTCAAATCTTTCGAGCAAGAAAGACACGGAAGTTTGGCTGCAATAGCGAATCATTAGATTTCCGAGCTCAAACTTCGACGAACTCACGATACCGTCGATTCTTGTCGAAACCGACGTTACGAGCGAACGGTCAGTCCGAAATGCTTGATTTTGCAAGACTCATACATGAATGGATGAAACTGAAGTTTTCAACCAGAAACGACTATTTTCGTTGCCGGGAACAAAGATTCGACGAATTCGCTCGAATTCGATGTTGCGAACGACCGAACCGTTCGCGGTCGGTCGAAATGCATGAAATTCCTTCATTCGCACTGTTTGAACAGATTTTAACCATTTCAAGCGAGAAAGACACGGAAGTTTGGCTGCAGCAGCGAATCATTGGTGTTTTGAGTCTAAACTTCGACGAACTCACGATACCGTCGATTCTTATCGAAACCGACGTTACGAGCGAAAGGTGGATTCGAAATGCTCGTTTCTGCAAAGATCTTACATCAATAGATGGAACTAAGGTTTTTCACACGTTTCCAACCAAAAACGACCATTTTCGTAGCTGGAAACGAAATTCGACGAACTTGCTCGAATTCGATGTTGCGGTCGGTCGAAATGCATGAAATTCTTCCATTTGCACAGTTTAAACGAATTTCAAATGTTTCGAGCAAGCAAGACACGGAAGTTTAGCTGCAATAGCGAATCATTGGTGTTTCGAGCCGAAACTTCGACGAACTCACGATACCGTCGATTCTTGTCGAAACCGACGTTACGAGCGAACGGTGAGTTCGAAATGCTTGTTTTTGGAAGAATCATACAACAATGGATGAAACTAAGGTTTTTCACACGTTTCCAACCAGATACGACCATTTTCGTGGCCGGAAACGAAGATTCGACGAATTTGCTCGAAACCGACGTTACGAGCGAACGGTGAGTTCGAAATGCTTGTTTTTGGAAGAATCATACAACAATGGATGAAACTAATGTTTTTCACACGTTTCCAACCAGATACGACCATTTTCGAAACAAAGATTCAACGAATTTGCTCGAAATCGATGTTACGAACGACCGAACCGTTCGCGGTCGGTCAAAATGCACGAAATTCCTTTATCCGCACAGTTCAAACGCATTTCAACTGTTTCGAGCAAGGACGACACGGGAATTCGGCTGCAATAGCGAATTATTGGTGTTTTTAGCCAAAATGTCGACAAACTCATAATACCGTCGATTCTTGTCTAAACTGACGTTACGAGCGAACCGTTAGTTCGAAATGCTCGATTTTGCAAGAATCACACTTAAATAGATAAAACCAAGGTTCTATACACGTTTCCAACCAGAATCGACCATTTTCGTGGAGGGAAACAAAGATTCGACGAATTTGCTCGAAATCGATGTTGCGAACGACCGAACCGTTCGCGGTTGGTCGAAATGCATGAAATTCCTTCATTCGCACAGTTCAAACGCATTTCAACCGTTTCGAGCAAGACCGACACGGGAGTTTGGCTGCAATAGCGAATCATTAGTGTTTTGAGTTTAAACTTCGACGAACTCACGATACCGTGGATTTCTTGTCGAAACCGACGTTAGGAGCCAACGGTCAGTTCGAAATGCTCGATTTTGCAATAATCATACATAAATGGATGAAACTAAGGTTTTTCACACGTTTTCGACCAGAAACGACCATTTTCGTAGCTGGAAACAAAGATTCGACGAACTTGCTCGAAATCGATGTTGCGAACGACCGAACCGTTCGCGGTCGGTCGAAATGCATGAAATTCCTTCATTTGCACAGTTTGAACGCATTTCAACCATGTCGAGCAAGAAAGACACGGAAGTTTGGCTGCAGCAGCGAATCATTGGTGTTTTGAGTCTAAACTTCGACGAACTCACGATACCGTCGATTCTTGTCGAAACCGACGTTACGAGCGAACGGTCAGTTCGAAATGCTTGATTTTGAGAGACTCATACATAAATGGATGAAATTGAAGTTTTTTACACGTTTCCAACCAGAAACGACCATTTTCGTAGCCGGGAACGAAGATTCGACGAATTCGCTCGAAATCGATGTTGCGAACGACCGAACCATTCGCGGTCGGTCGAAATGCATGAAATTCCTCCATTCGCGCAGTTCAAACGCATTTCAAATGTTTCGAGCAAGAAAGACACGGAAGTTTGGCTGCAATAGCGAATCATTAGTGTTTTAAGCCGAAACTTCGACGAACTCACGATACCGTGGAATTCTTGTCGAAACCGACGTTAGGAGCCAACGGTCCGTTCGAAATGCTCGATTTTGCAAGAATCATACATAAATGGATGAAACTAAGGTTTTTTACACGGTTCCAACCAGAATCGACCATTTTCGTATCCGGGAATGGAGATTCGACGAGATCGCTCGGAATCGATGTTGCGAACGGCCGAACCGTTCGCGGTCGGTCGAAATGCACGAAATTCCTTCATTTGCACAGTGTGAATGCATTTCAACCGTTTCGAGCATGGAAGACACGTAAGTTCGGCTGCAATAGCGGATCATTGGTGTTTTGAGCCGAAACTTCGACGAACTTACGATACCGTCGATTCTTGTCGAAACCGACGTTACGAGCGAACGGTCAGTTCGAAATGCTTGATTTTGCAAGACTCATACATAAATGGATGAAACTGAAGTTTGTCACACGTTTCCAACCAGAAACGACCATTTTCGTAGCCGGGAACGAAGATTCGACGAATTCGCTCGAAATCGATGTTGCGAACGACCGAACCGTTTGCGGTCGGTCGGAATATATGAAAGTCCTTCATTTGCACAGTTTGAACGCATTTTAACCGTTTCAAGCGAGAAAGACACGAAAGTTCGGCTGCAATAGCGAATCATTGGTGTTTTGAGCCTAAACTCCGACGAACTCACGATACCGTCGATTCTTGTCGAATCCGACGTTACGAGCCAACGGTCAGTTCGAAATGCTTGATTTTGCAAGACTCATACATAAATGGATGAAACTAAAGTTTTCAACCAGAAACGACCATTTTCGTAGCCGCGAACGAAGATTCGACGAATTCGCTCGAAATCGATGTTGCGAACGACCGAACCGTTCGCGGTCGGTCGAAATGCATGAAATTCCTCCATTTGCACAGTTCAAACGCATCTCAACCGTTTCGAGAAAGACCGACACGAAAGTTTGGCTGCAATAGCGAATCATTAGTGGTTTGAGTTTAAACTTCGACGAACTCACGATACCGTGGAATTCTTGTCGAAACCGACGTTAGGAGCCAACGGTCCGTTCGAAATGCTCGATTTTGCAAGAATCATACATAACTGGATGAAACTAAGGTTTTTTACACGTTTCCAACCAGAATCGACCATTTTCGTATCCGGGAATGGAGATTCGACGAATTTGCTCGAAATCGATGTTGCGAACGACCGAACCGTTCGCGGTCGGTCGAAATGTATGAAAGTCATTTATTTGCACAGTTTGAACGCATTTCAACCGTTTCGAGCGAGGAAGACACGGAAATTCGGCTGCAATAGCGAATAATTGGTGTTTTCAGCCTAAATTTCGACGAACTCACGATACCGTCGATTCTTGTCGAAACCGACGTTACGAGCGAAAAGTGAGTTCGAAATGCTCGTTTTTGCAAGGATCTTACATCAATAGATAGAACTAAGGTTTTTCACACGTTTCCAACAAAAAACGACCATTTTCGTAGCTGGAAAGAAAGATTCGACGAATTTGCTCGAAATCGATGTTGCGAACGACCAAACCGTTCGCGGTCGGTCGAAATGTATGAAAGTCCTTTATTTGCACAGTTTGAACGCATTTTAACCGTTTCGAGCAAGAACGAGACGGAAGTTTGGCTGCAATAGCAAATCATTGGTGTTTTGAGTCTAAACTTCGACGAACTCACGATACCGTGGAATTCTTGTCGAAACCGACGTTAGGAGCCAACGGTCAGTTCGAAATGCTCGATTTTGCAAGAATCATACATAATTGGATGAAACTAAGGTTTTTCACACGTTTCCAACCGGAAACGACCATTTTCGTGGCCGGAAACAAAGATTCGACGAATTTGCACGAACTCGATGTTGCGAGCGACCGAACCGTTCGCGGTCTGTCCAAATGGATAAAATTCCTTCATTTGCACAGTTTAAACGCATTTTAACCGTTTCGAGCAAGAACGAGACGGAAGTTTGGCTGCAATAGCGAATCATTGGTGATTTGAGCCGAAACTTCGACGAACTCACGATACCGTCGATGCTTGTCGAAATCGATGTTACGTGCGAACGGTGAGTTCAAAATGCTTGTTTTCGCAAGAATCAGACGACAATGGATGAAACAAAGGTTTTTCACACGTTTCCAACCAAAAACGACGACTTTTGTAGCCGGAAACGAAGATTCGACGAATTCGCACGAAATCGATGTTGCGAACGACCGAACCGTTCGCGATCGGTCGAAATGCATGAAATTCCTTCATTTGCACAGTTCAAACGCATTTCAACCGTTTCGAGCAAGACCGACACGGAAGTTTGGCTGCAATAGCGAATCATTAGTGTTTTGAGTCTAAACTTCGACGAATTCACGATACCGTCGATTCTTGTCGAAACCGACGTTACGAGCGAACGGTCAGTTCGAAATGCTCAATTTTGCAAGAATCACACATGCATGGATAAAACGAAGGTTTTTTACCCGTTTTTAACAAGAATCGACCATTTTCGTTGCCGGGAACAAAGATTCGACGAATCCGCTCGAAATCGATGTTGCGAACGACCGAACCGTTCGCGGTCGGTCGAAATGCATGAAATTCCTCCATTTGCACAGTTTAAACGCATTTCGAATGTTTGGAGCAAGACAGACACGGAAGTTTGGCTGCTATAGCGAATCATTGGTGTTTTAAGCCGAAACTTCGACGAACTCACGATACCGTCGATTCTTGTCGAAACCGACGTGACGAGCGAACGGTAAGTTCAAACTGCTCGTCTTCGCAAGAATCATACGACAATGGATGAAACTAAGGTTTTTCACACGTTTCCAACCAAAAACGACCATTTTCGTAGCCGGAAACGAAGATTCGACGAATTTGCTCGAAATCGATGTTGCGAACGACCGAACCGTTCGCGGTCGGTCGAAATGGAATGAAATTCCTCCATTTGCACAGTTTGAACGCACTTCAAATGTTTCGAGCAAGAAAGACACGAAAGTTTGGCTGCAATAGCGAATCATTGGTGTTTTAAGCTGAAACTTCGACGAACTCACGATACCGTCGATTCTTGTCTAAACCGACGTTACGAGCGAACGGTGAGTTCAAACTGCTCGTCTTTGCAAGAATCATACGACAATAGATGGAACTAAGGTTTTTCACACGTTTCCGACCAAAAACGACCATTTTCGTAGCCGGAAACGAAGATTCGACGAATTTGCTCGAAATCGATGTTGCGAACGACTGAACCGTTCTCGGTCGGTCGAAATGCATGAAATTCCTCGATTTGCACAGTTTAAACGCATTTCAAATGTTTCGAGCAAGAAAGACACGGAAGTTTGGCTGCAATAGCGAATCATTGGTGTTTTAAGCCGAAACTTCGACGAACTCACGATACCGTCGATTCTTGTCTAACCGACGTTACGAGCGAACGGTGAGTTCGGAATGCTCGTTTTTGCAAGAATCATACATCAATGGATGAAACTAAGGTTTTTCACACGTTTCCAACCAAAAACGACCATTTTCGTAGCCGGAAACGAAGATTCGACGAATTTGCTCGAAATCGATGTTGCGAACGACCGAACCGTTCGCGGTCGGTCGAAATGTATGAAAGTCCTTTATTTGCACAGTTTGAACGCATTTTAACCGTTTCGAGCAAGAAAGACACGAAAGTTCGGCTGCAATAGCGAATCATTAGTGTTTCGAGTCTAAACTTCGACAAATTCACGATACCGTCGATTCTTGTCGAAACCGACGTTACGAGCGAACGGTCAGTTCGAAATGCTCGATTTTGCAAGAATCATACATGAATGAATGTAACTAAGGTTTTTAACACGTTTCCAACCAGAAACGACCATTTTCCCGGCCGGAAACAAAGATTCGACGGATTTGCTCGAAATCGATGTTGCGAACGACCGAACCGTTCGCGGTCGGTCGAAATGTATGAAAGTCCTTTATTTGCACAGTTTGAACGCATTTTAACCGTTTCGAGCAGGAAAGACACGAAAGTTCGGCTGCAATAGCGAATCATTAGTGTTTTGAGTCTAAACTTCGACGAATTCACGATACCGTCGATTCTTGTCGAAACCGACGTTACGAGCGAACGGTCAGTTCGAAATGCTCGATTTTGAGAGACTCATACATAAATGGATGAAATTGAAGTTTTTTACACGTTTCCAACCAGAAACGACCATTTTCGTAGCCGGGAACGAAGATTCGACGAATTCGCTCGAAATCGATGTTGCGAACGACCGAACCATTCGCGGTCGGTCGAAATGCATGAAATTCCTCCATTCGCACAGTTCAAACGCATTTCAAATGTTTCGAGCAAGAAAGACACGGAAGTTTGGCTGCAATAGCGAATCATTAGTGTTTCAAGCCGAAACTTCGACGAACTCACGATACCGTCGATTCTTGTTGAAACCGACGTTACGGGACAACGGTGAGTTCAAAATGCTCGTTTTTGCAAGAATCATACATCAATGGATAAAACTAAGGTTTTTCACGCGTTTCCAACCAAAAACGACCATTTTCGTAGCCGGAAACGAAGATTTGACGAATTCGCTCGAAATCGATGTTGCGAACGACCGAACCGTTCGCGGTCTGTCGAAATGGATAAAATTCCTTCATTTGCACAGTTTAAACGCATTTTAACCGTTTCGAGCAAGAACGAGACGGAAGTTTGGCTGCAATAGCGAATCATTGGTAATTTGAGCCGAAACTTCGACGAACTTACGATACCGTCGATGCTTGTCGAAATCGATGTTACGAGCGAACGGTGAGTTCAAAATGCTCGTTTTCGCAAGAATCATACGACAATGGATGAAACAAAGGATTTTCACACGTTTCCAACCAAAAACGACCACTTTCGTAGCCGGAAACGAAGATTCGACGAATTCGCACGAAATCGATGTTGCGAACGACCGAACCGTTCGCGGTCGGTCGAAATGCATGAAATTCCTTCATTTGCACAGTTCAAACGGATTTCAACCGTTTCGAGCAAGACCGACACGGAAGTTTGGCTGCAATAGCGAATCATTAGATTTCCGAGCTCAAACTTCGACGAACTCACGATACCGTTGATTCTTGTCGAAACCGACGTTACGAGCGAACGGTCAGTTCGAAATGCTTGATTTTGCAAGACTCATATATGAATGGATGAAACTGAAGTTTTCAACCAGAAACGACTATTTTCGTTGCCGGGAACGAAGATTCGACGAATTCGCTCGAATTCGATGTTGCGAACGACCGAACCGTTCGCGGTCGGTCGAAATGCATGAAATTCCTTCATTCGCACTGTTTGAACTCATTTTAACCATTCCGAGCAAGAAAGACACGGAAGTTCGGCTGCAGCAGCGAATCATTAGTGTTTTGAGTCTAAACTTCGACGAACTCACGATACCGTCGATTCTTGTCGAAACCGACGTTACGAGCGAAAGGTGAATTCGAAATGCTCGTTTCTGCAAAGATCTTACATCAATAGATGGAACTAAGGTTTTTCACACGTTTCCAACCAAAAACGACCATTTTCGTAGCTGGAAACGAAATTCGACGAACTTGCTCGAATTCGATGTTGCGAACGACCGAACCGTTCGCGGTCGGTCGAAATGCATGAAATTCCTTTATTCGCACAGTTTAAACGCATTTCAACCATTTCGAGCAAGAAAGACACGGAAGTGTGGCTGCAGCAGCGAATCATTAGTGTTTTGAGTCTAAACTTCGACGAACTCACGATACCGTCGATTCTTGTCGAAACCGACGTTACGAGCGAACGGTCAGTTCGAAATGCTTGATTTTGCAAGACTCATACATAAATGGATGAAACTGAAGTTTTTCACACGTTTCCAACCAGAAACGACCATTTTCGTAGCCGGGAACGGAGATTCGACGAATTCGCTCGAAATCGATGTTGCGAACGACCGAACCGTTCGCGGTCGGTCGAAATGCATGAAATTCCTTTATTCGCACAGTTTAAACGCATTTCAACCATTTCGAGCAAGAAAGACACGGAAGTGTGGCTGCAGCAGCGAATCATTAGTGTTTTGAGTCTAAACTTCGACGAACTCACGATACCGTCGATTCTTGTCGAAACCGACGTTACGAGCGAACGGTCAGTTCGAAATGCTTGATTTTGCAAGACTCATACATAAATGGATGAAACTGAAGTTTGTCACACGTTTCCAACCAGGAACGACCATTTTCGTAGCCGGGAACGAAGATTCGACGAATTCGCTTGAAATCGATGATACGAACGACCGAACCATTGGCGGTCGGTCGAAATGCATAAAATTCCTCCATTTGCACAGTTTCAAATCTTTCGAGCAAGAAAGACACGGAAGTTTGGCTGCAATAGCGAATCATTAGATTTCCGAGCTCAAACTTCGACGAACTCACGATACCGTCGATTCTTGTCGAAACCGACGTTACGAGCGAACGGTCAGTCCGAAATGCTTGATTTTGCAAGACTCATACATGAATGGATGAAACTGAAGTTTTCAACCAGAAACGACTATTTTCGTTGCCGGGAACAAAGATTCGACGAATTCGCTCGAATTCGATGTTGCGAACGACCGAACCGTTCGCGGTCGGTCGAAATGCATGAAATTCCTTTATTCGCACAGTTTAAACGCATTTCAACCATTTCGAGCAAGAAAGACACGGAAGTGTGGCTGCAGCAGCGAATCATTAGTGTTTTGAGTCTAAACTTCGACGAACTCACGATACCGTCGATTCTTGTCGAAACCGACGTTACGAGCGAACGGTCAGTTCGAAATGCTTGATTTTGCAAGACTCATACATAAATGGATGAAACTGAAGTTTTTCACACGTTTCCAACCAGAAACGACCATTTTCGTAGCCGGGAACGGAGATTCGACGAATTCGCTCGAAATCGATGTTGCGAACGACCGAACCGTTCGCGGTCGGTCGAAATGCATGAAATTCCTTTATTCGCACAGTTTAAACGCATTTCAACCATTTCGA
Source organism: Diplazon laetatorius (assembly GCA_963662125.1). Lineage (NCBI taxonomy): Eukaryota > Metazoa > Arthropoda > Insecta > Hymenoptera > Ichneumonidae > Diplazon > Diplazon laetatorius. The sequence goes on along the minus strand of OY759152.1, from coordinate 4,700,321 downwards.
GCAAGAAAGACACGGAAGTGTGGCTGCAGCAGCGAATCATTAGTGTTTTGAGTCTAAACTTCGACGAACTCACGATACCGTCGATTCTTGTCGAAACCGACGTTACGAGCGAACGGTCAGTTCGAAATGCTTGATTTTGCAAGACTCATACATAAATGGATGAAACTGAAGTTTGTCACACGTTTCCAACCAGGAACGACCATTTTCGTAGCCGGGAACGAAGATTCGACGAATTCGATTGAAATCGATGATACGAACGACCGAACCATTGGCGGTCGGTCGAAATGCATAAAATTCCTCCATTTGCACAGTTTCAAATCTTTCGAGCAAGAAAGACACGGAAGTTTGGCTGCAATAGCGAATCATTAGATTTCCGAGCTCAAACTTCGACGAACTCACGATACCGTCGATTCTTGTCGAAACCGACGTTACGAGCGAACGGTCAGTCCGAAATGCTTGATTTTGCAAGACTCATACATGAATGGATGAAACTGAAGTTTTCAACCAGAAACGACTATTTTCGTTGCCGGGAACAAAGATTCGACGAATTCGCTCGAATTCGATGTTGCGAACGACCGAACCGTTCGCGGTCGGTCGAAATGCATGAAATTCCTTCATTCGCACTGTTTGAACAGATTTTAACCATTTCAAGCGAGAAAGACACGGAAGTTTGGCTGCAGCAGCGAATCATTGGTGTTTTGAGTCTAAACTTCGACGAACTCACGATACCGTCGATTCTTATCGAAACCGACGTTACGAGCGAAAGGTGGATTCGAAATGCTCGTTTCTGCAAAGATCTTACATCAATAGATGGAACTAAGGTTTTTCACACGTTTCCAACCAAAAACGACCATTTTCGTAGCTGGAAACGAAATTCGACGAACTTGCTCGAATTCGATGTTGCGGTCGGTCGAAATGCATGAAATTCTTCCATTTGCACAGTTTAAACGAATTTCAAATGTTTCGAGCAAGCAAGACACGGAAGTTTAGCTGCAATAGCGAATCATTGGTGTTTCGAGCCGAAACTTCGACGAACTCACGATACCGTCGATTCTTGTCGAAACCGACGTTACGAGCGAACGGTGAGTTCGAAATGCTTGTTTTTGGAAGAATCATACAACAATGGATGAAACTAAGGTTTTTCACACGTTTCCAACCAGATACGACCATTTTCGTGGCCGGAAACGAAGATTCGACGAATTTGCTCGAAACCGACGTTACGAGCGAACGGTGAGTTCGAAATGCTTGTTTTTGGAAGAATCATACAACAATGGATGAAACTAATGTTTTTCACACGTTTCCAACCAGATACGACCATTTTCGAAACAAAGATTCAACGAATTTGCTCGAAATCGATGTTACGAACGACCGAACCGTTCGCGGTCGGTCAAAATGCACGAAATTCCTTTATCCGCACAGTTCAAACGCATTTCAACTGTTTCGAGCAAGGACGACACGGGAATTCGGCTGCAATAGCGAATTATTGGTGTTTTTAGCCAAAATGTCGACAAACTCATAATACCGTCGATTCTTGTCTAAACTGACGTTACGAGCGAACCGTTAGTTCGAAATGCTCGATTTTGCAAGAATCACACTTAAATAGATAAAACCAAGGTTCTATACACGTTTCCAACCAGAATCGACCATTTTCGTGGAGGGAAACAAAGATTCGACGAATTTGCTCGAAATCGATGTTGCGAACGACCGAACCGTTCGCGGTTGGTCGAAATGCATGAAATTCCTTCATTCGCACAGTTCAAACGCATTTCAACCGTTTCGAGCAAGACCGACACGGGAGTTTGGCTGCAATAGCGAATCATTAGTGTTTTGAGTTTAAACTTCGACGAACTCACGATACCGTGGATTTCTTGTCGAAACCGACGTTAGGAGCCAACGGTCAGTTCGAAATGCTCGATTTTGCAATAATCATACATAAATGGATGAAACTAAGGTTTTTCACACGTTTTCGACCAGAAACGACCATTTTCGTAGCTGGAAACAAAGATTCGACGAACTTGCTCGAAATCGATGTTGCGAACGACCGAACCGTTCGCGGTCGGTCGAAATGCATGAAATTCCTTCATTTGCACAGTTTGAACGCATTTCAACCATGTCGAGCAAGAAAGACACGGAAGTTTGGCTGCAGCAGCGAATCATTGGTGTTTTGAGTCTAAACTTCGACGAACTCACGATACCGTCGATTCTTGTCGAAACCGACGTTACGAGCGAACGGTCAGTTCGAAATGCTTGATTTTGAGAGACTCATACATAAATGGATGAAATTGAAGTTTTTTACACGTTTCCAACCAGAAACGACCATTTTCGTAGCCGGGAACGAAGATTCGACGAATTCGCTCGAAATCGATGTTGCGAACGACCGAACCATTCGCGGTCGGTCGAAATGCATGAAATTCCTCCATTCGCGCAGTTCAAACGCATTTCAAATGTTTCGAGCAAGAAAGACACGGAAGTTTGGCTGCAATAGCGAATCATTAGTGTTTTAAGCCGAAACTTCGACGAACTCACGATACCGTGGAATTCTTGTCGAAACCGACGTTAGGAGCCAACGGTCCGTTCGAAATGCTCGATTTTGCAAGAATCATACATAAATGGATGAAACTAAGGTTTTTTACACGGTTCCAACCAGAATCGACCATTTTCGTATCCGGGAATGGAGATTCGACGAGATCGCTCGGAATCGATGTTGCGAACGGCCGAACCGTTCGCGGTCGGTCGAAATGCACGAAATTCCTTCATTTGCACAGTGTGAATGCATTTCAACCGTTTCGAGCATGGAAGACACGTAAGTTCGGCTGCAATAGCGGATCATTGGTGTTTTGAGCCGAAACTTCGACGAACTTACGATACCGTCGATTCTTGTCGAAACCGACGTTACGAGCGAACGGTCAGTTCGAAATGCTTGATTTTGCAAGACTCATACATAAATGGATGAAACTGAAGTTTGTCACACGTTTCCAACCAGAAACGACCATTTTCGTAGCCGGGAACGAAGATTCGACGAATTCGCTCGAAATCGATGTTGCGAACGACCGAACCGTTTGCGGTCGGTCGGAATATATGAAAGTCCTTCATTTGCACAGTTTGAACGCATTTTAACCGTTTCAAGCGAGAAAGACACGAAAGTTCGGCTGCAATAGCGAATCATTGGTGTTTTGAGCCTAAACTCCGACGAACTCACGATACCGTCGATTCTTGTCGAATCCGACGTTACGAGCCAACGGTCAGTTCGAAATGCTTGATTTTGCAAGACTCATACATAAATGGATGAAACTAAAGTTTTCAACCAGAAACGACCATTTTCGTAGCCGCGAACGAAGATTCGACGAATTCGCTCGAAATCGATGTTGCGAACGACCGAACCGTTCGCGGTCGGTCGAAATGCATGAAATTCCTCCATTTGCACAGTTCAAACGCATCTCAACCGTTTCGAGAAAGACCGACACGAAAGTTTGGCTGCAATAGCGAATCATTAGTGGTTTGAGTTTAAACTTCGACGAACTCACGATACCGTGGAATTCTTGTCGAAACCGACGTTAGGAGCCAACGGTCCGTTCGAAATGCTCGATTTTGCAAGAATCATACATAACTGGATGAAACTAAGGTTTTTTACACGTTTCCAACCAGAATCGACCATTTTCGTATCCGGGAATGGAGATTCGACGAATTTGCTCGAAATCGATGTTGCGAACGACCGAACCGTTCGCGGTCGGTCGAAATGTATGAAAGTCATTTATTTGCACAGTTTGAACGCATTTCAACCGTTTCGAGCGAGGAAGACACGGAAATTCGGCTGCAATAGCGAATAATTGGTGTTTTCAGCCTAAATTTCGACGAACTCACGATACCGTCGATTCTTGTCGAAACCGACGTTACGAGCGAAAAGTGAGTTCGAAATGCTCGTTTTTGCAAGGATCTTACATCAATAGATAGAACTAAGGTTTTTCACACGTTTCCAACAAAAAACGACCATTTTCGTAGCTGGAAAGAAAGATTCGACGAATTTGCTCGAAATCGATGTTGCGAACGACCAAACCGTTCGCGGTCGGTCGAAATGTATGAAAGTCCTTTATTTGCACAGTTTGAACGCATTTTAACCGTTTCGAGCAAGAACGAGACGGAAGTTTGGCTGCAATAGCAAATCATTGGTGTTTTGAGTCTAAACTTCGACGAACTCACGATACCGTGGAATTCTTGTCGAAACCGACGTTAGGAGCCAACGGTCAGTTCGAAATGCTCGATTTTGCAAGAATCATACATAATTGGATGAAACTAAGGTTTTTCACACGTTTCCAACCGGAAACGACCATTTTCGTGGCCGGAAACAAAGATTCGACGAATTTGCACGAACTCGATGTTGCGAGCGACCGAACCGTTCGCGGTCTGTCCAAATGGATAAAATTCCTTCATTTGCACAGTTTAAACGCATTTTAACCGTTTCGAGCAAGAACGAGACGGAAGTTTGGCTGCAATAGCGAATCATTGGTGATTTGAGCCGAAACTTCGACGAACTCACGATACCGTCGATGCTTGTCGAAATCGATGTTACGTGCGAACGGTGAGTTCAAAATGCTTGTTTTCGCAAGAATCAGACGACAATGGATGAAACAAAGGTTTTTCACACGTTTCCAACCAAAAACGACGACTTTTGTAGCCGGAAACGAAGATTCGACGAATTCGCACGAAATCGATGTTGCGAACGACCGAACCGTTCGCGATCGGTCGAAATGCATGAAATTCCTTCATTTGCACAGTTCAAACGCATTTCAACCGTTTCGAGCAAGACCGACACGGAAGTTTGGCTGCAATAGCGAATCATTAGTGTTTTGAGTCTAAACTTCGACGAATTCACGATACCGTCGATTCTTGTCGAAACCGACGTTACGAGCGAACGGTCAGTTCGAAATGCTCAATTTTGCAAGAATCACACATGCATGGATAAAACGAAGGTTTTTTACCCGTTTTTAACAAGAATCGACCATTTTCGTTGCCGGGAACAAAGATTCGACGAATCCGCTCGAAATCGATGTTGCGAACGACCGAACCGTTCGCGGTCGGTCGAAATGCATGAAATTCCTCCATTTGCACAGTTTAAACGCATTTCGAATGTTTGGAGCAAGACAGACACGGAAGTTTGGCTGCTATAGCGAATCATTGGTGTTTTAAGCCGAAACTTCGACGAACTCACGATACCGTCGATTCTTGTCGAAACCGACGTGACGAGCGAACGGTAAGTTCAAACTGCTCGTCTTCGCAAGAATCATACGACAATGGATGAAACTAAGGTTTTTCACACGTTTCCAACCAAAAACGACCATTTTCGTAGCCGGAAACGAAGATTCGACGAATTTGCTCGAAATCGATGTTGCGAACGACCGAACCGTTCGCGGTCGGTCGAAATGGAATGAAATTCCTCCATTTGCACAGTTTGAACGCACTTCAAATGTTTCGAGCAAGAAAGACACGAAAGTTTGGCTGCAATAGCGAATCATTGGTGTTTTAAGCTGAAACTTCGACGAACTCACGATACCGTCGATTCTTGTCTAAACCGACGTTACGAGCGAACGGTGAGTTCAAACTGCTCGTCTTTGCAAGAATCATACGACAATAGATGGAACTAAGGTTTTTCACACGTTTCCGACCAAAAACGACCATTTTCGTAGCCGGAAACGAAGATTCGACGAATTTGCTCGAAATCGATGTTGCGAACGACTGAACCGTTCTCGGTCGGTCGAAATGCATGAAATTCCTCGATTTGCACAGTTTAAACGCATTTCAAATGTTTCGAGCAAGAAAGACACGGAAGTTTGGCTGCAATAGCGAATCATTGGTGTTTTAAGCCGAAACTTCGACGAACTCACGATACCGTCGATTCTTGTCTAACCGACGTTACGAGCGAACGGTGAGTTCAGAATGCTCGTTTTTGCAAGAATCATACATCAATGGATGAAACTAAGGTTTTTCACACGTTTCCAACCAAAAACGACCATTTTCGTAGCCGGAAACGAAGATTCGACGAATTTGCTCGAAATCGATGTTGCGAACGACCGAACCGTTCGCGGTCGGTCGAAATGTATGAAAGTCCTTTATTTGCACAGTTTGAACGCATTTTAACCGTTTCGAGCAAGAAAGACACGAAAGTTCGGCTGCAATAGCGAATCATTAGTGTTTCGGGTCTAAACTTCGACAAATTCACGATACCGTCGATTCTTGTCGAAACCGACGTTACGAGCGAACGGTCAGTTCGAAATGCTCGATTTTGCAAGAATCATACATGAATGAATGTAACTAAGGTTTTTAACACGTTTCCAACCAGAAACGACCATTTTCCCGGCCGGAAACAAAGATTCGACGGATTTGCTCGAAATCGATGTTGCGAACGACCGAACCGTTCGCGGTCGGTCGAAATGTATGAAAGTCCTTTATTTGCACAGTTTGAACGCATTTTAACCGTTTCGAGCAGGAAAGACACGAAAGTTCGGCTGCAATAGCGAATCATTAGTGTTTTGAGTCTAAACTTCGACGAATTCACGATACCGTCGATTCTTGTCGAAACCGACGTTACGAGCGAACGGTCAGTTCGAAATGCTCGATTTTGCAAGAATAATACATAAATGGATGTAACTAAGGTTTTTCACACGTTTCCAACCAGAAACGACCATTTTCCCAGCTGGAAACGAAGATTCGACAGATTTGCTCGAAATCGATGTTGCAAACGACCGAACCGTTCGCGGTCGGTCGAAATGCACGAAATCTCTTCATTTGCACAGTTTGAACACATTTCAACCGTTTCGAGCAAGAAAGACACGGAAGTTAGGCTGCAATAGCGAATCATCGTCGTTTTGAGTTGAAACTTCGACGAACTCACGATACCGTCGATTCTTGTCGAAACCGACGTTACGAGCGAACGGTGAGTTCGAAATGCTCGTTTTTGCAAGGATATTACATCAATGGATAAAACTAAGGTTTTCCACACGTTTCCAACCAAAAACGACCATTTTCGGAGCTGAAAACGGAGATTCGTCGAATTTGCTCGAAATCGATGTTGCGAACGACCGAACCGTTCGCGGTCTGTCGAAATGCATGAATTTCCTTCATTTGCACGGTATGAACGCATTTCAACCATGTCGAGCAAGAAAGACAAGGAAGTTTGGCTGCAGCAGCGCATCATTGGTGTTCTGAGTCCAAACTTCGACGAACTCACGATACCGTCGATTCTTGTCTAAACCGACGTTACGAGCGAACAGTTAGTTCGAAATGCTTGATTTTCCAAGACTCATACATAAATGGATAAAATTGAAGTTTCCAACCGAAAACGACTATTTTCTTAGCCGGAAACGAAGATTCGACGAATTCGCTCGAAATCGATGTTGCAAACGACCGAATCGTTCGCGCTCGGTCGGAATGCATGAAATTCCTCCATTTGCATAGTTTGAACGCATTTCAAATGTTTCGAGCAAGAAAGACACGGAAGTTTGGCTGCAATAGCGAATCATTGGTGTTTTGAGCCGAAACTTCGACGAACTCACGATACCGTCGATTCTTGTCTAAACTGACGTTACGAGCGAACAGTTAGTTCGAAATGCTCGATTTTTCAAGGATCACACTTAAATAGATAAAACCAAGGTTCTATACACTTTTTCAACCAGAATCGACCATTTTCGTAGCCGGAAACGAAGATTCGACGAATTCGCTCGAAATCGATGTTGCGAACGACCGAACCGTTCGCGGTCGGTCAGAATGCATAAAATTCCTCCAATTGCACAGTTTGAACGCATTTTGAATGTTTTGAGCATGAAAGACACCGAAGTTCGGCTGCAATATCGAATCATTGGTGTTTTGAGCCTAAACTTCGACGAACTCACGATACCGTCGATTCTTGTCGAAACCGACGTGACGAGCGAACGGTGAGTTCAAAATGCTCGTTTTCGCAAGAATCATACGACAATGGATGAAACCAAGGTTTCTTACACGTTTCCAACCAAAAACGACCATTTTCGTAGCCGGAAACGAAGATTCGACGAATTCGCTCGAAATCGATGTTGCGAACGACCGAACCGTTCGCGGTCGGTCGAAATGCATGAAATTCCTCCATTTGCATAGTTTAAACGCATTTTAAATGTTTTGAGCAAGAAAGACACGGAAGTTTGGCTGCAATAGCGAATCATTGGTGTTTTGAGCCGAAACTTCGACGAACTCACGATACCGTCGATTCTTGTCGAAACCGACGTTACGAGCGAACGGTGAGTTCGAAATGCTCGTTTTTGCAAGGATCTCACATCAATGGATGAAACTAAGGTTTTCCTCACGTTTCCAACCAAAAACGACCATTTTCGTAGCTGAAAACAGAGATTCGTCGAATTTGCTCGAAATCGATGTTGCGAACGACCGAACCGTTCGCGGTCAGTCGAAATGCATGAAATTCCTCCATTTGCACAGTTCAAACGCATTTCAAATGTTTCGAGCAAGAAAGACACGGAAGTTTGGCGGCAATAGCGAATTGGTGTTTCAAGCCGAAAGTTCGACGAACTCACGATACCGTCGATTCTTGTCGAAACCGACGTGACGAGCGAACGGTGAGTTCAAAATGCTCGTTATCTCAAGAATCATACGACAATGGATGAAACTAAGGTTTTTTACACGTTTCCAACCAAAAACGACCATTTTCGTAGCCGGAAACGGAGATTCGACGAATTCGCTCGAAATCGATGTTGCGAACGACCGAATCGTTCGCGGTCGGTCAAAATGCACGAAATTCCTTCATTCGCACAGTTTGAACGCATTTTCACCGTTTGGAGCAAGAAAGACACGGAATTTCGGCTGCAATAGCGAGTCATTGGTGTTTTGAGCCTAAACTTCCACGAACTCGTGATACCGTCGATTCTTGTCGAAACCGACGTTACGAGCGAACGGTTAGTTCGAAATGCTCGATTTGGCAAGAATCACACATACATGGATAAAACGAACGTTTTTCACCCGTTTTTAACAAGAATCGAGCATTTTCGTAACCGGGAACGAAGATTCGACGAATTCGCTCGAAATCGATGTTGCGAACGACCGAACCGTTCGCGGTCGGTCGGAATGCATGAAATTTCTTCATTTGCACAGTTTTAACGCATTTCAACCATTTCGAGCAAGAAAGACACGGAAATTCGGCTGCAATAGCGAATCATTAGTGTTTTGAGTCTAAACTTCGACGAATTCACGATACCGTCGATTCTTGTCGAAACCGACGTTACGAGCGAACGGTCAGTTCGAAATGTTCGATTTTGCAAGAATCACACATACATGGATAAAACGAAGGTTTTTTATCCGTTTTTAACAAGAATCGACCATTTTCGTTTCCGGGAACAAAGATTCGACGAATCCGCTCGAAATCGATGTTGCGAACGACCGAACCGTTCGCGGTCAGTCGAAATGCATGAAATTCCTCCATTTGCACAGTTCAAACGCATTTCAAATGTTTCGAGCAAGAAAGACACGGAAGTTTGGCTGCAATAGCGAATTGGTGTTTCGAGTCTAAACTTCGACGAACTCACGATACCGTCGATTCTTGTCGAAACCGACGTTACGAGCGAACGGTCAGTTCGGAATGCTTGATTTTGCAAGACTTATACATATATGGATGAAACTAAAGTTTTTCACACGTTTTTAACCAGAAACGACCATTTTCGTAGCCGGGAACGAAGATTCGACGAATTCGCTCGAAATCGATGTTGCGAACGAGCGGACCGTTCGCGGTCGGTCGAAATGCATGAAATTCCTTCATTTGCACAGTTTGAACGCATTTTAACCGTTTCGAGCAAGAACGAGACGGAAGTTTGGCTGCAATAGCGAATCATTGGTGATTTGAGCCGAAACTTCGACGAACTTACGATACCGTCGATGCATCTCGAAATCGATGTTACGAGCGAACGGTGAGTTCAAAATGCTCGTTTTCGCAAGAATCAGACGACAATGGATGAAACAAAGGTTTTTCACACGTTTCCAACCAAAAACGACGACTTTCGTAGCCGGAAAAGAAGATTCGACGAATTCGCACGAAATCGAGGTTGCAAACGACCGAACCGTTCGCGGTCGGTCGAAATGCATGAAATTCCTCCATTTGCACAGTTCAAACGCATTTCAACCGGTTCGAGCAAGACCGACACGGAAGTTTGGCTGCAATAGCGGATTACTAGTGTTTTGAGTTTAAACTTCGACGAACTAACGATAACGTGGAATTCTTGTCGAAACCGACGTTAGGAGCCAACGATCCGTTCGAAATGCTCGATTTCGCAAGAATCATACATAAATGGATAGAACTAAGGTTTTTTACACGTTTCCAACCGGAAACGACCATTTTCGTGGCCAAAAACAAAGATTCGATGAATTTGCACGAACTCGATGTTGCGAACGACTGAACCGTTCGCGGTCGGTCGAAATGCATGAAATTTTTTCATTTGCACAGTTTGAACGCATTTTAACACTTTCGAGCCAGGACGACACGGGAATTCGGCTGCAATAGCGATTTACTGGTGTTTTGAGTCTAAACTTCGAGGAACTTACGATACCGTCGATTCTTGTCGAAACCGACGTTACGAGCGAACGGTCAGTTCGAAATGCTTGATTTTGCAAGACTCATATATAAATGGATAGAACTGAAGTTTCGAACCAAAAACGACCATTTTCGTTGCCGGGAACGGAGATTCGACGAATTCGCTCGAAATCGATTCTGCGAACGACCGAACCGTTTGCGGTCGGTCGTAATGCATGAAATTCCTTTATTTGCACAGTTTAAACTCATTTTAACCATTTCGAGCAAGAAAGACACGGGAGTTCGGCTGTAATAGCGAATCATTGGTGTTTTAAGCCTAAATTTCGACGAACTCACGATACCGTCGATTCTTGTCTAAACCGACGATACGAGCGAACGGTGAGTTCGGAATGCTCGTTTTTGCAAGAATCATACATCAATGGATGAAACTAAGGTTTTTCACACGTTTCCAACCAAAAACGACCATTTTCGTAGCCGGAAACGAAGATTCGACGAATTTGCTCGAAATCGATGTTGCGAACGACCGATCCGTTCGCGGTCGGTCGAAATGTATGAAAGTCCTTTATTTGCACAGTTTGAACGCATTTCAACCGTTTCGAGCAGGAAAAACACGAAAGTTCGGCTGCAATAGCGAATCATTAGTGTTTTGAGTCTAAACTTCGACGAATTCACGATACCGTCGATTCTTGTCGAAACCGACGTTACGAGCGAACGGTCAGTTCGAAATGTTCGATTTTGCAAGAATCACACATACATGGATAAAACGAAGGTTTTTTATCCGTTTTTAACAAGAATCGACCATTTTCGTTTCCGGGAACAAAGATTCGACGAATCCGCTCGAAATCGATGTTGCGAACGACCGAACCGTTCGCGGTCGGTCGAAATGCATGAAATTCCTCCATTTGCACAGTTTAAACGCATTTCAAATGTTTCGAGCAAGACAGACACGGAAGTTTGGCTGCTATAGCGAATCATTGGTGTTTTAAGCCGAAACTTCGACGAACTCACGATACCGTCGATTCTTGTCTGAACCGACGTTACGAGCGATCGGTGAGTTCGGAATGCTCGTTTGTGCAAGGATCATACATCAACGGATAAAACTAAGGTTTTTCACACGTTTCCAACCAAAAACGACCATTTTCGTAGACGGAAACGAAGATTCAACGAATTTGCTCGAAATCGATGTTGCGAACGACCGAACCGTTCGCGGTCGGTCGAAATGTATAAAAGTCCTGTATTTGCACAGTTTAAACGCATCTTAACCGTTTCGAGCAGGAAAGACACGAAAGTTCGGCTGCAATAGCGAATCATTAGTGTTTTGAGTCTAAACTTCGACGAATTCACGATACCGTCGATTCTTGTCGAAACCGACGTTACGAGCGAACGGTCAGTTCGAAATGCTCGATTTTGCAAAAATCACACATGCATGGATAAAACGAAGGTTTTTTACCCGTTTTTAACAAGAATCGACCATTTTCGTTGCCGGGAACAAAGATTCGACGAATCCGTTCGAAATCGATGTTGCGAACGACCGAACCGTTCGCGGTCGGTCGAAATGCATGAAAATCCTCCATTTGCACAGTTTAAACGCATTTCAAATGTTTGGAGCAAGACAGACACGGAAGTTTGGCTGCTATAGCGAATCATTGGTGTTTTAAGCCGAAACTTCGACGAACTCACGATACCGTCGATTCTTGTCAAAACCGACGTGACGAGCGAACGGTGAGTTTAAACTGCTTGTCTTCGCAAGAATCATACGACAATGGATGAAACTAAGGTTTTTCACACGTTTCCAACCAAAAACGACCATTTTCGTAGCCGGAAACGAAGATTCGACGAATTTGCTCGAAATCGATGTTGCGAACGACCGAACCGTTCGCGGTCGGTCGAAATGGAATGAAATTCCTCCATTTGCACAGTTTAAACGCATTTCGAATGTTTCGAGCAAGACAGACACGGAAGTTTGGCTGCTATAGCGAATCATTGGTGTTTTAAGCCGAAACTTCGACGAACTCACGATACCGTCGACTCTTGTCAAAACCGACGTGACGAGCGAACGGTGAGTTCAAACTGCTCGTCTTCGCAAGAATCATACGACAATGGATGGAACTAAGGTTTTTCACACGTTTCCGACCAAAAACGACCATTTTCGTAGCCGGAAACGAAGATTCGACGAATTTGCTCGAAATCGATGTTGCGAACGACCGAACCGTTCGCGGTCGGTCGAAATGTATGAAAGTCCTTTATTTGCACAGTTTGAACGCATTTTAACCGTTTCGAGCAAGAAAGACACGAAAGTTCGGCTGCAATAGCGAATCATTAGTGTTTCGAGTCTAAACTTCGACAAATTCACGATACCGTCGATTCTTGTCGAAACCGACGTTACGAGCGAACGGTCAGTTCGAAATGCTCGATTTTGCAAGAATCATACATGAATGAATGTAACTAAGGTTTTTTACACGTTTCCAACCAGAAACGACCATTTTCCCGGCCGAAAACAAAGATTCGACGGATTTGCTCGAAATCGATGTTGCGAACGACCGAACCGTTCGCGGTCGGTCGAAATGCACGAAATCTCTTCATTTGCACAGTTTGAACGCATTTCAACCGTTTCGAGCAAGAAAGACACGGGAATTCGGCTGCAATAGCGAATTATCGGTGTTTTGAGTCTAAACTTCGAGGAACTTACGATACCGTCGATTCTTGTCGAAACCGACGTTACGAGCGAACCGTCAGTTCGAAATGCTTGATTTTGCAAGACTCATACATAAATGGATAGAACTGAAGTTTCGAACCAAAAACGACCATTTTCGTAGCCGGGAACGAAGATTCGACGAATTCGCTCGAAATCGATTCTGCGAACGACCGAACCGTTTGCGGTCGGTCGGAATGCATGAAATTCCTTCATTTGCACAGTTTAAACTCATTTTAACCATTCCGAGCAAGAAATACATGGAAGTTTGGTTGCGATAGCGAATCATTGGTGTTTTGAGCCTAAATTTCGACGAACTCACGATGCCGTCAATTCTCATCGAAACTGACGTTTCGAGCGAACGGTTATTCCGAAATGCTCGGTTTTGCAAGAATCATAAATCAATGGATGAAACTAAGGTTTTTCACACGTTTCCAACCAAAAACGACCATTTTCGTGGCCGGAAAAAAAGATTCGATGAATTTGCTCGAAATCGATGTTGCGAACGACCGAACCGTTCGCGGTCGGTCGAAATGCACGAAATTACTTTATTTGCACAGTTTGAACGCACTCCAACCGTTTTGAGCAAGAAAGACACGGGAGTTCGGCTGTAATAGCGAATCATTGGTGTTTTAAGCCTGAACTTCGATGAACTCACGATACCGTCGATTCTTGTCGAAACCGACGTTACGAGCGAACGGTGAGTTCGAAATTCTCGATTTGGCAAGAATCACACATACATGGATAAAACAAAGGTTTTTTACCCGTTTTTAACAAGAATCGACCATTTTCGTTGCCGGGAACAAAGATTCGACGAATCCGCTCAGTATCGATGTTGCGAACGACCGAACCGTTCGCGGTCGGTCGGAATGCATGAAATTCCTCCATTTGCACAGTTTAAACGCATTTCAAATGTTTCGAGCAAGACAGACACGGAAGTTTGGCTGCAATAGCGAATCATTGGTGTTTTAAGCCGAAACTTCGACGAACTCACGATACCGTCGATTCTTGTCGAAACCGACGTGACGAGCGAACGGTGAGTTCAAACTGCTCGTCTTCGCAAAAAACATACGACAATGGATAAAACTAAGGTTTTTCACACGTTTCCAACCAAAAACGACCATTTTCGTAGCCGGGAACGAAGATTTAACGAATTTGCTCGAAATCAATGTTGCGAACGACCGAACCGTTCGCGGTCGGTCGAAATGCATGAAATTCCTCCATTTCCACAGTTTAAACGCATTCCGAATGTTTCGAGCAAGGAAGACACGGAAGTTTGGCTGCAGTAGCGAATCATTGGTGTTTTAAGCCGAAACTTCGACGAACCCACGATACCGTCGATTCTTGTCTAAACCGACGTTACGAGCGAACGGTGAGTTCGGAATGCTCGTTTTTGCAAGAATCATACATCAATGGGTGAAACTAAGGTTTTTCACACGTTTCCAACCAAAAACGACCATTTTCGTAACCGGAAACGAAGATTCAACGAATTCGCTCGAAATCGATGTTGCGAACGACCGAACCGTTCGCGGTCGGTCGAAATGTATGAAAGTCCTTTATTTGCACAGTTTGAACGCATTTTAACCGTTTCGAGCAGGAAAGACACGAAAGTTCGGCTGCAATAGCGAATCATTAGTGTTTTGAGTCTAAACTTCGACGAATTCACGATACCGTCGATTCTTGTCGAAACCGACGTTACGAGCGAACGGTCAGTTCGAAATGCTCGATTTTGCAAAAATCACACATACATGGGAAAAACGAAGGTTTTTTACCCGTTTTTAACAAGAATCGACCATTTTCGTTGCCGGGAACAAAGATTCGACGAATCCGCTCGAAATCGATGTTGCGAACGACCGAACCGTTCGCCGTCGGTCGAAATGCATGAAATTTCTCCATTTGCACAGTTTAAATGCATTTTAAATGTTTCGAGCAAGACAGACACGGAAGTTTGGCTGCTATAGCGAATCATTCGTGTTTTAAGCCGAAACTTCGACGAACTCACGATACCGTCGATTCTTGTCTGAACCGACGTTACGAGCGAACGGTGAGTTCGGAATGCTCGTTTGTGCAAGTATCATACATCAACGGATGAAACTAAGGTTTTTCACACGTTTCCAACCAAAAACGACCATTTTCGTAGACGGAAACGAAGATTCAACGAATTCGCTCGAAACCGATGTTGCGAACGACCGAACCGTTTGCGGTCGGTCGAAATGTATGAAAGTCCTTTATTTGCACAGTTTGAACGCATTTTAACCGTTTCGAGCAGGAAAGACACGAAAGTTTGGCTGCAATAGCGAATCATTAGTGTTTTGAGTCTAAACTTCGACGATATCACGATACCGTCGATTCTTGTCGAAACCGACGTTACGAGCGAACGGTCAGTTCGAAATGCTCGATTTTGCAAGAATAATACATGAATGGATGTACCTAAGGTTTTTCACACGTTTCCAACCAGAAACGACCATTTTCCCAGCTGGAAACAAAGATTCGACGGATTTGCTCGAAATCGATGTTGCGAACGACCGAACCGTTCGCGGTCGGTCGAAATGCACGAAATCTCTTCATTTGCACAGTTTCAACACATTTCAACCGTTTCGAGCAAGAAAGACACGGAAGTTTGGCTGCAATAGCGAATCATCGGTGTTTTGAGTTGAAACTTCGACGAACTCACGATACCGTCGATTCTTGTCGAAACCGACGTTACGAGCGAACGGTGAGTTCGAAATGCTCGTTTTTGCAAGGATCTTACATCAATGGATAAAACTATGGTTTTCCACACGTTTCCAACCAGAAACGACCATTTTCGTAGCCGGGAACGAAGATTCGACGAATTCGCTCGAAATCGATGTTGCGAACGAGCGAACCGTTCGCGGTCGGTCGAAATGCATGAAATTCCTTCATTTGCACAGTTTGAACGCATTTTAACCGTTTCAAGCAAGAACGAGACGGAAGTTTGGCTGCAATAGCGAATCATTGGTGATTTGAGCCGAAACTTCGACGAACTTACGATACCGTCGATGCATCTCGAAATCGATGTTACGAGCGAACGGTGAGTTCAAAATGCTCGTTTTCGCAAGAATCAGACGACAATGGATGGAACAAAGGTTTTTCACACGTTTCCAACCAAAAACGACGACTTTCGTAGCCGGAAAAGAAGATTCGACGAATTCGCACGAAATCGAGGTTGCGAACGACCGAACCGTTCGCGGTCGGTCGAAATGCATGAAATTCCTTCATTTGCACAGTTCAAACGCATTTCAACCGTTTCGAGCAAGACCGACACGGAAGTTTGGCTGCAATAGCGAATCATTAGTGTTTTGAGTCTAAACTTCGACGAATTCACGATACCGTCGATTCTTGTCGAAACCGACGTTACGAGCGAACGGTGAGTTCGGAATGCTCGTTTGTGCAAGTATCATACATCAACGGATGAAACTAAGGTTTTTCACACGTTTCCAACCAAAAACGACCATTTTCGTAGACGGAAACGAAGATTCAACGAATTCGCTCGAAACCGATGTTGCGAACGACCGAACCGTTTGCGGTCGGTCGAAATGTATGAAAGTCCTTTATTTGCACAGTTTGAACGCATTTTAACCGTTTCGAGCAGGAAAGACACGAAAGTTTGGCTGCAATAGCGAATCATTAGTGTTTTGAGTCTAAACTTCGACGATATCACGATACCGTCGATTCTTGTCGAAACCGACGTTACGAGCGAACGGTCAGTTCGAAATGCTCGATTTTGCAAGAATAATACATGAATGGATGTACCTAAGGTTTTTCACACGTTTCCAACCAGAAACGACCATTTTCCCAGCTGGAAACAAAGATTCGACGGATTTGCTCGAAATCGATGTTGCGAACGACCGAACCGTTCGCGGTCGGTCGAAATGCACGAAATCTCTTCATTCGCACAGTTTCAACACATTTCAACCGTTTCGAGCAAGAAAGACACGGAAGTTTGGCTGCAATAGCGAATCATCGGTGTTTTGAGTTGAAACTTCGACGAACTCACGATACCGTCGATTCTTGTCGAAACCGACGTTACGAGCGAACGGTGAGTTCGAAATGCTCGTTTTTGCAAGGATCTTACATCAATGGATAAAACTATGGTTTTCCACACGTTTCCAACCAAAAACGACCATTTTCGGAGCTAAAAACGGAGATTCGTCGAATTTGCTCGGAATCGATGTTGCGAACGACCGAACCGTTCGCGGTCTGTCGAAATGCATGAAATTCCTTCATTTGCACGGTATGAACGCATTTCAACCATGTCGAGCAAGAAAGACACGGAAGTTTGGCTGCAGCAGCGCATCATTGGTGTTCTGAGTCCAAACTTCGACGAACTCACGATACCGTCGATTCTTGTCTAAACCGACGTTACGAGCAAACGGTCAGTTCGAAATGCTTGATTTTCCAAGACTCATACATAAATGGATAAAATTGAAGTTTCCACCCGAAACGACCATTTTCGTAGCCGGAAACGAAAATTCGACGAATTCGCTCGAAATCGATGTTGCAAACGACCGAATCGTTCGCGCTCGGTCGGAATGCATGAAATTCCTCCATTTGCATAGTTTAAACGCATTTCGAATGTTTCGAGCAAGAAAGACACGGAAGTTTGGCTGCAATAGCGAATCATTGGTGTTTTGAGCCGAAACTTCGACGAACTCACGATACCGTCGATTCTTGTCTAAACTGACGTTACGAGCGAACAGTTAGTTCGAAATGCACGATTTTTCAAGAATCACACTTAAATAGATAAAACCAAGGTTTTATACACTTTTTCAACCAGAATCGACCATTTTCGTAGCCGGAAACGAAGATTCGACGAATTCGCTCGAAATCGATGTTGCGAACGACCGAACCGTTCGCGGTCGGTCAGAATGCATGAAATTCCTTCAATTGCACAGTTTGAACGCATTTTGAATGTTTTGAGCAAGAAAGACACCGAAGTTCGGCTGCAATATCGAATCATTGGTGTTTTGAGCCTAAACTTCGACGAACTCACGATACCGTCGATTCTTGTCGAAACCGACGTGACGAGCGAACGGTGAGTTCAAAATGCTCGTTTTCGCAAGAATCATACGACAATGGATGAAACCAAGGTTTTTCACACGTTTCCAACCAAAAACGACCATTTTCGTAGCCGGAAACGAAGATTCGACGAATTCGCTCGAAATCGATGTTGCGAACGACCGAACCGTTCGCGGTCGGTCGAAATGCATGAAATTCCTCCATTTGCATAGTTTAAACGCATTTTAAATGTTTTGAGCAAGAAAGACACGGAAGTTTGGCTGCAATAGCGAATCATTGGTGTTTTGAGCCGAAACTTCGACGAACTCACGATACCGTCGATTCTTGTCGAAACCGACGTTACGAGCGAACGGTGAGTTCGAAATGCTCGTTTTTGCAAGGATCTCACATCAATGGATGAAACTAAGGTTTTCCTCACGTTTCCAACCAAAAACGACCATTTTCGTAGCTGAAAACAGAGATTCGTCGAATTTGCTCGAAATCGATGTTGCGAACGACCGAATCGTTCGCGGTCAGTCGAAATGCATGAAATTCCTCCATTTGCACAGTTCAAACGCATTTCAAATGTTTCGAGCAAGAAAGACACGGAAGTTTGGCTGCAATAGCGAATTGGTGTTTCAAGCCGAAAGTTCGACGAACTCACGATACCGTCGATTCTTGTCGAAACCGACGTGACGAGCGAACGGTGAGTTCAAAATGCTCGTTTTCTCAAGAATCATACGACAATGGATGAAACTAAGGTTTTTTACACGTTTCCAACCAAAAACGACCATTTTCGTAGCCGGAAACGGAGATTCGACGAATTCGCTCGAAATCGATGTTGCGAACGACCGAATCGTTCGCGGTCGGTCAAAATGCACGAAATTCCTTCATTCGCACAGTTTGAACGCATTTAAACCGTTTGGAGCAAGAAAGACACGGAATTTCGGCTGCAATAGCGAGTCATTGGTGTTTTGAGCCTAAACTTCCACGAACTCGTGATACCGTCGATTCTTGTCGAAACCGACGTTACGAGCGAACGGTTAGTTCGAAATGCTCGATTTGGCAAGAATCACACATACATGGATAAAACGAACGTTTTTCACCCGTTTTTAACAAGAATCGACCATTTTCGTAACCGGGAACGAAGATTCGACGAATTCGCTCGAAATCGATGTTGCGAACGACCGAACCGTTCGCGGTCGGTCGAAATGCACGAAATCTCTTCATTTGCACAGTTTCAACACATTTCAACCGTTTCGAGCAAGAAAGACACGGAAGTTTGGCTGCAATAGCGAATCATCGGTGTTTTGAGTTGAAACTTCGACGAACTCACGATACCGTCGATTCTTGTCGAAACCGACGTTACGAGCGAACGGTGAGTTCGAAATGCTCGTTTTTGCAAGGATCTTACATCAATGGATAAAACTATGGTTTTCCACACGTTTCCAACCAGAAACGACCATTTTCGTAGCCGGGAACGAAGATTCGACGAATTCGCTCGAAATCGATGTTGCGAACGAGCGAACCGTTCGCGGTCGGTCGAAATGCATGAAATTCCTTCATTTGCACAGTTTGAACGCATTTTAACCGTTTCAAGCAAGAACGAGACGGAAGTTTGGCTGCAATAGCGAATCATTGGTGATTTGAGCCGAAACTTCGACGAACTTACGATACCGTCGATGCATCTCGAAATCGATGTTACGAGCGAACGGTGAGTTCAAAATGCTCGTTTTCGCAAGAATCAGACGACAATGGATGGAACAAAGGTTTTTCACACGTTTCCAACCAAAAACGACGACTTTCGTAGCCGGAAAAGAAGATTCGACGAATTCGCACGAAATCGAGGTTGCGAACGACCGAACCGTTCGCGGTCGGTCGAAATGCATGAAATTCCTTCATTTGCACAGTTCAAACGCATTTCAACCGTTTCGAGCAAGACCGACACGGAAGTTTGGCTGCAATAGCGAATCATTAGTGTTTTGAGTCTAAACTTCGACGAATTCACGATACCGTCGATTCTTGTCGAAACCGACGTTACGAGCGAACGGTGAGTTCGGAATGCTCGTTTGTGCAAGTATCATACATCAACGGATGAAACTAAGGTTTTTCACACGTTTCCAACCAAAAACGACCATTTTCGTAGACGGAAACGAAGATTCAACGAATTCGCTCGAAACCGATGTTGCGAACGACCGAACCGTTTGCGGTCGGTCGAAATGTATGAAAGTCCTTTATTTGCACAGTTTGAACGCATTTTAACCGTTTCGAGCAGGAAAGACACGAAAGTTTGGCTGCAATAGCGAATCATTAGTGTTTTGAGTCTAAACTTCGACGATATCACGATACCGTCGATTCTTGTCGAAACCGACGTTACGAGCGAACGGTCAGTTCGAAATGCTCGATTTTGCAAGAATAATACATGAATGGATGTACCTAAGGTTTTTCACACGTTTCCAACCAGAAACGACCATTTTCCCAGCTGGAAACAAAGATTCGACGGATTTGCTCGAAATCGATGTTGCGAACGACCGAACCGTTCGCGGTCGGTCGAAATGCACGAAATCTCTTCATTCGCACAGTTTCAACACATTTCAACCGTTTCGAGCAAGAAAGACACGGAAGTTTGGCTGCAATAGCGAATCATCGGTGTTTTGAGTTGAAACTTCGACGAACTCACGATACCGTCGATTCTTGTCGAAACCGACGTTACGAGCGAACGGTGAGTTCGAAATGCTCGTTTTTGCAAGGATCTTACATCAATGGATAAAACTATGGTTTTCCACACGTTTCCAACCAAAAACGACCATTTTCGGAGCTAAAAACGGAGATTCGTCGAATTTGCTCGGAATCGATGTTGCGAACGACCGAACCGTTCGCGGTCTGTCGAAATGCATGAAATTCCTTCATTTGCACGGTATGAACGCATTTCAACCATGTCGAGCAAGAAAGACACGGAAGTTTGGCTGCAGCAGCGCATCATTGGTGTTCTGAGTCCAAACTTCGACGAACTCACGATACCGTCGATTCTTGTCTAAACCGACGTTACGAGCAAACGGTCAGTTCGAAATGCTTGATTTTCCAAGACTCATACATAAATGGATAAAATTGAAGTTTCCACCCGAAACGACCATTTTCGTAGCCGGAAACGAAAATTCGACGAATTCGCTCGAAATCGATGTTGCAAACGACCGAATCGTTCGCGCTCGGTCGGAATGCATGAAATTCCTCCATTTGCATAGTTTAAACGCATTTCGAATGTTTCGAGCAAGAAAGACACGGAAGTTTGGCTGCAATAGCGAATCATTGGTGTTTTGAGCCGAAACTTCGACGAACTCACGATACCGTCGATTCTTGTCTAAACTGACGTTACGAGCGAACAGTTAGTTCGAAATGCACGATTTTTCAAGAATCACACTTAAATAGATAAAACCAAGGTTTTATACACTTTTTCAACCAGAATCGACCATTTTCGTAGCCGGAAACGAAGATTCGACGAATTCGCTCGAAATCGATGTTGCGAACGACCGAACCGTTCGCGGTCGGTCAGAATGCATGAAATTCCTTCAATTGCACAGTTTGAACGCATTTTGAATGTTTTGAGCAAGAAAGACACCGAAGTTCGGCTGCAATATCGAATCATTGGTGTTTTGAGCCTAAACTTCGACGAACTCACGATACCGTCGATTCTTGTCGAAACCGACGTGACGAGCGAACGGTGAGTTCAAAATGCTCGTTTTCGCAAGAATCATACGACAATGGATGAAACCAAGGTTTTTCACACGTTTCCAACCAAAAACGACCATTTTCGTAGCCGGAAACGAAGATTCGACGAATTCGCTCGAAATCGATGTTGCGAACGACCGAACCGTTCGCGGTCGGTCGAAATGCATGAAATTCCTCCATTTGCATAGTTTAAACGCATTTTAAATGTTTTGAGCAAGAAAGACACGGAAGTTTGGCTGCAATAGCGAATCATTGGTGTTTTGAGCCGAAACTTCGACGAACTCACGATACCGTCGATTCTTGTCGAAACCGACGTTACGAGCGAACGGTGAGTTCGAAATGCTCGTTTTTGCAAGGATCTCACATCAATGGATGAAACTAAGGTTTTCCTCACGTTTCCAACCAAAAACGACCATTTTCGTAGCTGAAAACAGAGATTCGTCGAATTTGCTCGAAATCGATGTTGCGAACGACCGAATCGTTCGCGGTCAGTCGAAATGCATGAAATTCCTCCATTTGCACAGTTCAAACGCATTTCAAATGTTTCGAGCAAGAAAGACACGGAAGTTTGGCTGCAATAGCGAATTGGTGTTTCAAGCCGAAAGTTCGACGAACTCACGATACCGTCGATTCTTGTCGAAACCGACGTGACGAGCGAACGGTGAGTTCAAAATGCTCGTTTTCTCAAGAATCATACGACAATGGATGAAACTAAGGTTTTTTACACGTTTCCAACCAAAAACGACCATTTTCGTAGCCGGAAACGGAGATTCGACGAATTCGCTCGAAATCGATGTTGCGAACGACCGAATCGTTCGCGGTCGGTCAAAATGCACGAAATTCCTTCATTCGCACAGTTTGAACGCATTTTAACCGTTTGGAGCAAGAAAGACACGGAATTTCGGCTGCAATAGCGAGTCATTGGTGTTTTGAGCCTAAACTTCCACGAACTCGTGATACCGTCGATTCTTGTCGAAACCGACGTTACGAGCGAACGGTTAGTTCGAAATGCTCGATTTGGCAAGAATCACACATACATGGATAAAACGAACGTTTTTCACCCGTTTTTAACAAGAATCGACCATTTTCGTAACCGGGAACGAAGATTCGACGAATTCGCTCGAAATCGATGTTGCGAACGACCGAACCGTTCGCGGTCGGTCGGAATGCATGAAATTTCTTCATTTGCACAGTTTTAACGCATTTCAACCATTTCGAGCAAGAAAGACACGGAAATTCGGCTGCAATAGCGAATTATTGGTGTTTTTAGCCTAAATTTCGACGAACTCACGATACCGTCGATTCTTGTCGAAACCGACGTTACGAGCGAACGGTCAGTTCGAAATGCTTGATTTTGCAAGACTTATACATAAATGGATGAAACTAAAGTTTTTCACACGTTTTGAACCAGAAACGACCATTTTCGTAGCCGGGAACGAAGATTCGACGAATTCGCTCGAAATCGATGTTGCGAACGAGCGAACCGTTCGCGGTCGGTCGAAATGCATGAAATTCCTTCATTTGCACAGTTTGAACGCATTTTAACCGTTTCAAGCAAGAACGAGACGGAAGTTTGGCTGCAATAGCGAATCATTGGTGATTTGAGCCGAAACTTCGACGAACTTACGATACCGTCGATGCATCTCGAAATCGATGTTACGAGCGAACGGTGAGTTCAAAATGCTCGTTTTCGCAAGAATCAGACGACAATGGATGGAACAAAGGTTTTTCACACGTTTCCAACCAAAAACGACGACTTTCGTAGCCGGAAAAGAAGATTCGACGAATTCGCTCGAAACCGATGTTGCGAACGACCGAACCGTTTGCGGTCGGTCGAAATGTATGAAAGTCCTTTATTTGCACAGTTTGAACGCATTTTAACCATTTCGAGCAGGAAAGACACGAAAGTTTGGCTGCAATAGCGAATCATTAGTGTTTTGAGTCTAAACTTCGACGATATCACGATACCGTCGATTCTTGTCGAAACCGACGTTACGAGCGAACGGTCAGTTCGAAATGCTCGATTTTGCAAGAATAATACATGAATGGATGTACCTAAGGTTTTTCACACGTTTCCAACCAGAAACGACCATTTTCCCAGCTGGAAACAAAGATTCGACGGATTTGCTCGAAATCGATGTTGCGAACGACCGAACCGTTCGCGGTCGGTCGAAATGCACGAAATCTCTTCATTCGCACAGTTTCAACACATTTCAACCGTTTCGAGCAAGAAAGACACGGAAGTTTGGCTGCAATAGCGAATCATCGGTGTTTTGAGTTGAAACTTCGACGAACTCACGATACCGTCGATTCTTGTCGAAACCGACGTTACGAGCGAACGGTGAGTTCGAAATGCTCGTTTTTGCAAGGATCTTACATCAATGGATAAAACTATGGTTTTCCACACGTTTCCAACCAAAAACGACCATTTTCGGAGCTAAAAACGGAGATTCGTCGAATTTGCTCGGAATCGATGTTGCGAACGACCGAACCGTTCGCGGTCGGTCGAAATGCATGAAATTCCTTCATTTGCACAGTTCAAACGCATTTCAACCGTTTCGAGCAAGACCGACACGGAAGTTTGGCTGCAATAGCGAATCATTAGTGTTTTGAGTCTAAACTTCGACGAATTCACGATACCGTCGATTCTTGTCGAAACCGACGTTACGAGCGAACGGTGAGTTCGGAATGCTCGTTTGTGCAAGTATCATACATCAACGGATGAAACTAAGGTTTTTCACACGTTTCCAACCAAAAACGACCATTTTCGTAGACGGAAACGAAGATTCAACGAATTCGCTCGAAACCGATGTTGCGAACGACCGAACCGTTTGCGGTCGGTCGAAATGTATGAAAGTCCTTTATTTGCACAGTTTGAACGCATTTTAACCGTTTCGAGCAGGAAAGACACGAAAGTTTGGCTGCAATAGCGAATCATTAGTGTTTTGAGTCTAAACTTCGACGATATCACGATACCGTCGATTCTTGTCGAAACCGACGTTACGAGCGAACGGTCAGTTCGAAATGCTCGATTTTGCAAGAATAATACATGAATGGATGTACCTAAGGTTTTTCACACGTTTCCAACCAGAAACGACCATTTTCCCAGCTGGAAACAAAGATTCGACGGATTTGCTCGAAATCGATGTTGCGAACGACCGAACCGTTCGCGGTCGGTCGAAATGCACGAAATCTCTTCATTCGCACAGTTTCAACA
Source organism: Diplazon laetatorius (assembly GCA_963662125.1). NCBI lineage: Eukaryota > Metazoa > Arthropoda > Insecta > Hymenoptera > Ichneumonidae > Diplazon > Diplazon laetatorius. The sequence goes on along the minus strand of OY759152.1, from coordinate 4,675,112 downwards.
CATTTCAACCATTTCGAGCAAGAAAGACACGGAAGTTTGGCTGCAATAGCGAATCATCGGTGTTTTGAGTTGAAACTTCGACGAACTCACGATACCGTCGATTCTTGTCGAAACCGACGTTACGAGCGAACGGTGAGTTCGAAATGCTCGTTTTTGCAAGGATCTTACATCAATGGATAAAACTATGGTTTTCCACACGTTTCCAACCAAAAACGACCATTTTCGGAGCTAAAAACGGAGATTCGTCGAATTTGCTCGGAATCGATGTTGCGAACGACCGAACCGTTCGCGGTCTGTCGAAATGCATGAAATTCCTTCATTTGCACGGTATGAACGCATTTCAACCATGTCGAGCAAGAAAGACACGGAAGTTTGGCTGCAGCAGCGCATCATTGGTGTTCTGAGTCCAAACTTCGACGAACTCACGATACCGTCGATTCTTGTCTAAACCGACGTTACGAGCAAACGGTCAGTTCGAAATGCTTGATTTTCCAAGACTCATACATAAATGGATAAAATTGAAGTTTCCACCCGAAACGACCATTTTCGTAGCCGGAAACGAAAATTCGACGAATTCGCTCGAAATCGATGTTGCAAACGACCGAATCGTTCGCGCTCGGTCGGAATGCATGAAATTCCTCCATTTGCATAGTTTAAACGCATTTCAAATGTTTCGAGCAAGAAAGACACGGAAGTTTGGCTGCAATAGCGAATCATTGGTGTTTTGAGCCGAAACTTCGACGAACTCACGATACCGTCGATTCTTGTCTAAACTGACGTTACGAGCGAACAGTTAGTTCGAAATGCACGATTTTTCAAGAATCACACTTAAATAGATAAAACCAAGGTTTTATACACTTTTTCAACCAGAATCGACCATTTTCGTAGCCGGAAACGAAGATTCGACGAATTCGCTCGAAATCGATGTTGCGAACGACCGAACCGTTCGCGGTCGGTCAGAATGCATGAAATTCCTCCAATTGCACAGTTTGAACGCATTTTGAATGTTTTGAGCAAGAAAGACACCGAAGTTCGGCTGCAATATCGAATCATTGGTGTTTTGAGCCTAAACTTCGACGAACTCACGATACCGTCGATTCTTGTCGAAACCGACGTGACGAGCGAACGGTGAGTTCAAAATGCTCGTTTTCGCAAGAATCATACGACAATGGATGAAACCAAGGTTTTTCACACGTTTCCAACCAAAAACGACCATTTTCGTAGCCGGAAACGAAGATTCGACGAATTCGCTCGAAATCGATGTTGCGAACGACCGAACCGTTCGCGGTCGGTCGAAATGCATGAAATTCCTCCATTTGCATAGTTTAAACGCATTTTAAATGTTTTGAGCAAGAAAGACACGGAAGTTTGGCTGCAATAGCGAATCATTGGTGTTTTGAGCCGAAACTTCGACGAACTCACGATACCGTCGATTCTTGTCGAAACCGACGTTACGAGCGAACGGTGAGTTCGAAATGCTCGTTTTTGCAAGGATCTCACATCAATGGATGAAACTAAGGTTTTCCTCACGTTTCCAACCAAAAACGACCATTTTCGTAGCTGAAAACAGAGATTCGTCGAATTTGCTCGAAATCGATGTTGCGAACGACCGAACCGTTCGCGGTCAGTCGAAATGCATGAAATTCCTCCATTTGCACAGTTCAAACGCATTTCAAATGTTTCGAGCAAGAAAGACACGGAAGTTTGGCTGCAATAGCGAATTGGTGTTTCAAGCCGAAAGTTCGACGAACTCACGATACCGTCGATTCTTGTCGAAACCGACGTGACGAGCGAACGGTGAGTTCAAAATGCTCGTTTTCTCAAGAATCATACGACAATGGATGAAACTAAGGTTTTTTACACGTTTCCAACCAAAAACGACCATTTTCGTAGCCGGAAACGGAGATTCGACGAATTCGCTCGAAATCGATGTTGCGAACGACCGAATCGTTCGCGGTCGGTCAAAATGCACGAAATTCCTTCATTCGCACAGTTTGAACGCATTTTAACCGTTTGGAGCAAGAAAGACACGGAATTTCGGCTGCAATAGCGAGTCATTGGTGTTTTGAGCCTAAACTTCCACGAACTCGTGATACCGTCGATTCTTGTCGAAACCGACGTTACGAGCGAACGGTTAGTTCGAAATGCTCGATTTGGCAAGAATCACACATACATGGATAAAACGAACGTTTTTTACCCGTTTTTAACAAGAATCGACCATTTTCGTAACCGGGAACGAAGATTCGACGAATTCGCTCGAAATCGATGTTGCGAACGACCGAACCGTTCGCGGTCGGTCGGAATGCATGAAATTTCTTCATTTGCACAGTTTTAACGCATTTCAACCATTTCGAGCAAGAAAGACACGGAAATTCGGCTGCAATAGCGAATTATTGGTGTTTTTAGCCTGAATTTCGACGAACTCACGATACCGTCGATTCTTGTCGAAACCGACGTTACGAGCGAACGGTCAGTTCGAAATGCTTGATTTTGCAAGACTTATACATAAATGGATGAAACTAAAGTTTTTCACACGTTTTCAACCAGAAACGACCATTTTCGTAGCCGGGAACGAAGATTCGACGAATTCGCTCGAAATCGATGTTGCGAACGAGCGAACCGTTCGCGGTCGGTCGAAATGCATGAAATTCCTTCATTTGCACAGTTTGAACGCATTTTAACCGTTTCGAGCAAGAACGAGACGGAAGTTTGGCTGCAATAGCGAATCATTGGTGATTTGAGCCGAAACTTCGACGAACTTACGATACCGTCGATGCATCTCGAAATCGATGTTACGAGCGAACGGTGAGTTCAAAATGCTCGTTTTCGCAAGAATCAGACGACAATGGATGGAACAAAGGTTTTTCACACGTTTCCAACCAAAAACGACGACTTTCGTAGCCGGAAAAGAAGATTCGACGAATTCGCACGAAATCGAGGTTGCGAACGACCGAACCGTTCGCGGTCGGTCGAAATGCATGAAATTCCTCCATTTGCATAGTTTAAACGCATTTTAAATGTTTTGAGCAAGAAAGACACGGAAGTTTGGCTGCAATAGCGGATTACTAGTGTTTTGAGTTTAAACTTCGACGAACTAACGATAACGTGGAATTCTTGTCGAAACCGACGTTAGGAGCCAACGATCCGTTCGAAATGCTCGATTTCGCAAGAATCATACATAAATGGATAAAACTAAGGTTTTTTACACGTTTCCAACCGGAAACGACCATTTTTGTGGCCAAAAACAAAGATTCGATGAATTTGCACGAACTCGATGTTGCGAACGACTGAACCGTTCGCGGTCGGTCGAAATGCATGAAATTTTTTCATTTGCACAGTTTGAACGCATTTTAACACTTTCGAGCAAGGACGACACGGGAATTCGGCTGCAATAGCGATTTACTGGTGTTTTGAGTCTAAACTTCGAGGAACTCACGATACCGTCGATTCTTGTCTAAACCGACGTTACGAGCAAACGGTCAGTTCGAAATGCTTGATTTTCCAAGACTCATACATAAATGGATAAAATTGAAGTTTCCAACCGAAAACGACCATTTTCGTAGCCGGAAACGAAGATTCGACGAATTCGCTCGAAATCGATGTTGCGAACGACCGAACCGTTCGCGGTCGGTCGAAATGCATGAAATTCCTCCATTTGCATAGTTTAAACGCATTTTAAATGTTTTGAGCAAGAAAGACACGGAAGTTTGGCTGCAATAGCGAATCATTGGTGTTTTGAGCCGAAACTTCGACGAACTCACGATACCGTCGATTCTTGTCGAAACCGACGTTACGAGCGAACGGTGAGTTCGAAATGCTCGTTTTTGCAAGGATCTCACATCAATGGATGAAACTAAGGTTTTCCTCACGTTTTCAACCAAAAACGACCATTTTCGTAGCTGAAAACAGAGATTCGTCGAATTTAATCGAAATCGATGTTGCGAACGACCGAACCGTTCGCGGTCGGTCGAAATGCATGAAATTTATTCATTTGCACAGTTTAAAAGCATTTTAACCATTTCGAGCAAGACATACACGGAAATTCGGCTGCAATAGCGAATTATTATTGTTTTTAGCCTAAATTTCGACGAACCTATAATACCGTCGATTCTTGTCTAAACTGACGTTACGAGCGAACAGTTAGTTCGAAATGCTCGATTTTGCAAGAATCACACTTAAATAGATAAAACCAAGGTTCTATACACGTTTCCAACCAGAATCGACCATTTTCGTGGAGGGAAACAAAGATTCGACGAATTCGCTCGAAATCGATGTTGCGAACGACCGAACCGTTTGCGGTCGGTCGAAATGCACAAAATTTCTTCATTTGCACAGTTTGAACGCATTTCAACCATTTCGAGCAAGAAAGACACGGAAATTCGGCTGCAATAGCGAATTATTGGTGTTTTTAGCCTAAATTTCGACGAACTCACGATACCGTCGATTCTTGTCGAAACCGACGTTACGAGCGAACGGTCAGTTCGAAATGCTTGATTTTGCAAGACTTATACATAAATGGATGAAACTAAAGTTTTTCACACGTTTTCAACCAGAAACGACCATTTTCGTAGCCGGGAACGAAGATTCGACGAATTCGCTCGAAATCGATGTTGCAGACGAGCGAACCGTTCGCGGTCGGTCGAAATGCATGAAATTCCTCCATTTGCACAGTTCAAACGCATTTCAAATGTTTCAAGCAAGAAAGACACGGAAGTTTGGCTGCAAAAGCGAATTGGTGTTTTAAGCCGAAACTTCGACGAACTCACGATACCGTCGATTCTTGTCGAAACCGACGTGACGAGCGAACGGTGAGTTCAAAATGCTCGTTTTCTCAAGAATCATACGACAATGGGTGAAACTAAGGTTTTTCACACGTTTCCAACCAAAAACGACCATTTTCGTAGCCGAAAACGGAGATTCGACGAATTCGCTCGAAATCGATGTTGCGAACGACGAACCGTTCGCGGTCGGTCGAAATGCATGAAATTCCTCCATTAGCACAGTTTAAACGCATTTCATATGTTTCGAGCAAGAAAGACACGGAAGTTTGGCTGCAATAGCGAATCATTGGTGTTTCGAGCCGAAACTTCGACGAACTCACGATACCGTGGAATTCTTGTCGAAACCGACGTTGCGAGCGAACGGTGAGTTCGAAATGCTCGTTTTTGCAAGGATCTGACATCAGTGGATAAAACTAAGGTTTTCCACGGGTTTCCAACCGGAAACGACTATTTTCGTAGCTGAAAACGGAGATTCGTCGAATTTGCTCGAAATCGATGTTGCGAACGACCGAACCGTTCGCGGTCTGTCGAAATGCATGAAATTCCTTCATTTGCACGGTTTGAACGCATTTCAACCATTTCGAGCAATCAAGACACGGAAGTTTGGCTGCAGCAGCGAATCATTGGTGTTCTGAGTCTAAACTCCGACGAACTCACGATACCGTCGATTCTTGTCGAAACCGACGTTACGAGCGAACGGTCAGTTCGAAATGCTTGATTTTGCAAGACCCATACATAAATGGATAAAACTGAAGTTTCCAACCAAAAACTACCTTTTTCGTAGCCGGGAACGAAGATTCGACGAATTCGCTTGAAATCGATGTTGCGAACGACCGAACCGTTCGCGGTCGGTCGAAATGCACGACATTCCTTTATGTGCACAGTTTGAACGCATTTTAACCGTTTCGAGCAAGAAAGACACGAAAGTTTGGCTGCAATAGCTAATTATTGGTGTTTTAAGCCGAAAATTCGACGAACTCACGGTACCGTCGATTCTTGTCGAAACCGACGTTACGAGCGAACGGTGAGTTCGAATCGCTCGATTTTGCAAGAATCATACATCAATGGATGAAACTAAGGTTTTTTACACGTTTCCAACAAAAAACGACCATTTTCGTAGCCGGAAACGAAGATTCGACGAATTTGCTCGAAATCGATGTTGCGAACGACCGCACCGTTCGCGGTCTGTCGAAATGGATGAAATTCCTTTATTTGCACCGTTTAAACGCATTTCAACTGTTTCGAGCAATAACGACACGGAAGTTTGTCAATAGCGAATCATTGGTGTTTCGAGCCGAAACTTCGACGAACTCACGATACCGTGGAATTCTTGTCGAAACCGACCTCACGAGCGAACGGTCAGTTCAAAATGCTTGATTTTGCAAGACTCATACATAAATGGATGAAACTAAAGTTTTTCACACGTTTCCAACCAGAAACGACCATTTTCGTAGCCGAGAACGAAGATTCGACGAATTCGCTCGAAATCGATGTTGCGAACGACCGAACCGTTTGCGGTCGGTCGAAATGCATGAAAGTCCTTCATTTGCACAGTTTAAGGTAGTTCCTCCGCGACGATCTCAACCAAAAGTTTACATACCATGTTCATGTTTTAAAGATTGTTTTTGATCTACTATTGCCAGTAAAATTTTTGCCGGGACTGTCGAGGCTTTGCTGACCCGTTCCCCCTCCACGCACTCGTTTGTTTGCAGGCCGAGCAGGATATATGCTATACGACCAAAATTGTGAGGGCTTCTCATTGTTAGATCTTGAAAACTAGATGGTGAATCATTCTCATTTTTTTTCACATTATTCGTGATATCTTACTCTAGCTTATCCTCGTTTTTTACCAATTTCTTAGTTTAATTCGTGACGGTAGAATTAATAATGCTCTTTTTTGCCCATCATAACGCATTTGATACGTGTAAAACAAGCCAACTTTAAGTGTAAATATCTCACGTTTGGGGAGGTCAAACTCATTCAAATTGCACAGATGTTTGGATAATGTATTAAATAACATATATGTCGAATTTCAACCATTTTCTAGTTCAACGCATCTGTGGAGGTACTACCTTAAACGCATTTTAACCATTTCGAGCAAGAAAGACATAGAAGTTTGGTTGCGATAGCGAATCATTGGTGTTTTGAGCCTAAATTTCGACGAACTCACGATACCGTCAATTCTTATCGAAACTGACGTTTCGAGCGAACGGTTATACGAAAATGTTCGATTTTGCAAGAATCACACATAAATGGATGAAACTAAGGTTTTTCACACGTTTCCAACCACAATCGACCATTTTCGTAGCCGGGAACGAAGATTCGACGAATTTGCTCGAAATCGATGTTGCGAACGACCGAACCGTTCGCGGTCTGTCGAAATGGATGAAATTCCTTCATTTGCACAGTTCAAACGCATTTCAACTGTTTCGAGCAAGAACGACACGGAAGTTTGGCAATAGCGCATTACTGGTGTTTTTAGCCTAAATTTCGACGAACTCATAATACCGTCGATTCTTGTCTAAACTGACGTTACGAGCGAACAGTTAGTTCGAAATGCTCGATTTTGCAAGAATCACACTTAAATAGATAAAACCAAGGTTCTATACACGTTTTCAACCAGAATCGACCATTTTCGTGGAGGGAAACAAAGATTCGACGAATTTGCTCGTAATCGATGTTGCGAACGACCGAACCGTTCGCGGTCGGTCGAAATGCACAAAATTTCTTCATTTGCACAGTTTGAACGCATTTTAACCGTTTCGAGCAAGAAAGACACAGAAGTTCGGCTGCAATAGCGAATCATTGGTGTTTTGAGCCTAAACTTCGACGAACTCACGATACCGTCGATTCTTGTCGAAACCGACGTTACGAGCGAACGGTTAGTTCGGAATGCTCGATTTGGCAAGAATCACACATACATGGATAAAACGAAGGTTTTTTACCCGTTTTTAACAAGAATCGACCATTTTCGTTGCCGGGAACGAAGATTCGACGAATTCGCTCGAAATCGATGTTACGAACGACCGGACCGTTCGCGGTAAGTCGAAATGCATGAAATTCCTCCATTTGCACAGTTCGAACGCATTTCAAATGTTTCGAACAAGAAAGACACGGAAGTTTGGCTGCAATAGCGAATTGTTGTTTTAAGCCGAAACTTCGACGAACTCACGATACCGTCGATTCTTGTCGAAACCGACGTGACGAGCGAACGGTGAGTTCAAAATGCTCGTTTTCTCAAGAATCATATGACAATGGGTGAAACTAAGGTTTTTCACACGTTTCCAACCAAAAACGACCATTTTCGTAGCCGGGAACGAAGATTCGACGAATTTGCTCGAAACCGATGTTGCGAACGACCGAACCGTTCGCGGTCTGTCGAAATAGATGAAATTCCTTCATTTGCACAGTTTAAACGCATTTCAACTGTTTCGAGCAAGAACGACACGGAAGTTTGGCAATAGCGAATCATTGGTGTTTCGAGCCGAAACTTCGACGAACTCACGATACCGTCGATTCTTGTCGAAACCGACGTTACGAGCGAACGGTGAGTTCGAAATGCTTGTTTTTGGAAGAATCATACATCAATGGATGAAACTAAGGTTTTTCACACGTTTCCAACTAAAAACGACCATTTTCGTAGCCGGAAACGAAAATTCGACGAATTTGCTTGAAATCGATGTTGCGAACGACCGAACCGTTTGCGGTCGGTCGAAATGCATGAAATTCCTTCATTTGCACAGTTTAAACGCATTCCAACCGTTTCGAGCAAGAACGACACGGAAGTTTGGCTGCAAAAGCGAATCATTGGTGTCTTGAGCCTAAACTTCGACGAACTCACGATACCGTCGATTAAGGTTGTAAACAATGCATTATTTTACCTAATGCATTATCGTTTTCATTACTCATCATTTTCAATGAGTAATGTAGATTTTTTTCCATTATTTATCAAAAGTAATGATCAATGTAGATTTTTTTCAATGTCAATGTTTTTCAATTACTTATTAAAGGTAATGATAAACGTTAATTTTTTTCATTACCCATTACTTTCGATGTAAATTTTTTCCATTACCCATTACTCTTAATCGATAATGTCAATTTTTTTCCATTACTTATTAAAAGTAATGAGTAATGTGAATTTTCCCCATTACCCATTAAAAGAGATGAGTAATGTAAATTTCTCCTATTACCCATCACTTTTAATCGAACTTTTTACAGTCCCCATTATTACTTATGGAACGTGTTTCAATACCCATTACTTTTAATGGGACGTTTTTCAGTACTTATTACTTTTAATGGAACTTTCTTCAGTATCCATCATTTTTAATGCAGCGTTTTTCAGTACCCATTTCTTTTAATGGAATGTTTTTCAGTATCCATTATTCTTAATGGAGCATATTTGAGTACCCATTAGTTTTGGTAATTTAAAAAAGAAAAATTGAAAAGAAAAATAATTTTTTTATGTATTAAAAAACCTTCATGAAATTTTTTTTTTTTTTCAACAAAGCCTAGCGAGTTCCTTCTGGGTCTGAATGATGAGCAGGAATAAAAATCATTCAAGATGACATTATTCAGTAGACATAATGGACACTGAAAGACACCAATGTCGACGCGCGGCTTTGGTGGTCTCACAAGTTAGACACGGCAAGTACGTCGATGGCCGACCGCTCAGCTGGGCGCTGGCTGGCTCACTGATCGGCGATCGGGAGGCCAGTTTCTTTGAAGCTTTGGTGTCTGCACCGAAGTACGTTACTTCCGTGTATACATCAGAAAATCAGAGGAATCAGGGACCGTCTACACGTGTAGAATTTTTTTTTTGTAAATTAAAAAAAATGGAAAAAAAACATTTTTTTTTATTAAAAAAAAGGGTGCAAAGTAGAACCTTGCACATTGCTTCCTCACAGTTCCGTACCGTTTTTAAATTATTGAGATGTAAAGTAGAACCTTGCTCATGGCTTCCTTATTTGAATTATTAAGATGTAAAGTAGAAACTTGCTCATGGCTTCATTATCTTTTTACACATTTGCCGAAGTTCCCCCTATGAAGAACCATGTGTCGATCAATTTTGGCTTCCTCATAGAGGAAGCTTTGGCAAATGTGTGAGAAGATAAGGAAGCCATAAGCAAGGTTCTACTTTACATCTCAATAATTTAAAAACGGTACAAAACTATGAGGAAGCAATGTGCAAGGTTCTACTTTGCACCCTTGTTCACTTTTGTGACGTTGAGGGCTCCTTGTGAGTGTGATGTAAGTCGAAATCAATATACATGGGGCAATTCATGTGAAATTTGAAAAATTATAATTCCCATAAAATCTGAACTCCTTGTTAGATTTTGTCCAAATTCGATAGGAAATCTCTTTCGATGATAGTGCAACTTCGTAGTAAATTTCAGCCGGATATCTAGAAAATTATGGAAGCTAGAGCACTTACATTGATTTTTGGAAAAATCTCAAAACGCTATAGAATATGAATGGCTTGATGGATTCCGCCCAAATTCAATAGGGTGTCTCTCTGGATACTTGCGCAACTTCGTACCAAATTTAAGTCCGATATCTCAAAAATTGCTCTAGTTAGAGTATAAAGACCGTTTTTTAACTTTTAAAAATGCTTAAAAACAAAAGCAATGCGTGGATTTTTTCCAAATTAGGTATCGAGCATCTCCCTGTGCTTGGACAACATCATACTGAATTCAAGCTCGATATCTCTAAAATTGTGGGAGCTAGAGACCAAAAATAAATTTTTGAATTTTCAAAAAATGCTGTAAAAACAAAACAACTTGATAAATTTCTCCAAAAATTGAGTTGTGCTATGCGCCGTGAACCCTTCACATGTGTGACAAATTTTAGCTTGATATCTGGAGCCGTTCTCAAGTTGTGAGCGGTCAACCAATACTCTACACACACACACGCACGCACGCGCGCACGCATTGAAAGTAATGGGTACTAAAAAACGTCCCATTAAAAGTAATGGGTACTAAAAAACGTCCCATTAAAAGTAATGGGTACTGTTCAGGAAACTTCGTAGTTTCGGGGCCTCACGCGTGGGGTCAGCAGCTTTCGGCCGGTCGCTAGCTTGAACCACGCGGTGCGTGAACGAGCTTGCGACTTGACTCAATTATCGACGTTTGATCGCGATCGATTTCCGGGTTCTTCTTCACTTCGGGAATGATTACGGGACGCTTCGGGTGTCGCTTCACGTTACACCGGCCTCTTCTATCCTTTTCTTTAACTTGTGAATAAACGGTCACGGGTAACGGTCACATTTCTAAACGTCTCACTTCTACGGTCTTTCTCGGTGTTTATCTTGTGTCTTGAGACGACTTACGCCCGGCTCAACTCTCGGTAAACAACTCGGTTAATTTCGGGACACGGCTCGCTTCAATTATTTCCATTCTTCGGTTCACTCCTATCGCGACGATTTCGGTTTTCGACACGAGTTCGCGACGCTGGTACGACGCCATTGTGCGTCACTTCTAATCACCTGTATCCACGTTAAATATTGATAAATCGTTATTTTGTATATTTTGTGAACCGTGGCGTTTTTGTAAACATTAATTTTCTGGACCCTTCTTCGACTCCACTCATTCCTCGATCTTCCACACACCTTTTAACCTTAACACCAGATCCGAAGTCTGTTCCCAGACATTTTATGGTCCTTCGAGCCGGATCGAGGTGAAAAGTGCGCGGAAAATCGAGTGAATTGCTAAAAAACGTTAAAACGGGAGTGCTTCAAATTTCTCATCGAGTGAAAAGTGTGCGAGAAACAGTTCTCTTCGTCCGTTTTGTGCGGCTATTCGTAGCTCGGTCTCTCTCGCACGCATCGGTTACGGGACATAGCGCGCGCTCTCTCACGCAGACAGTTCGTGTTCTCCTCGTGTGAGAGGCGCGGCTAGCTCACGTATACACCGTTACGCGCGTGTGTTCGTGCAACGGTCACTTCGAATTCGGACGCTTCGGCCAGTGGCTCGCGCTCGCTTACAAGCGGTAGTGCGCGCTCACTCACTCGGACGCTTCGGTCAGTGGTTCGCGCTCTCTTACCGGCGGTAGTGCGCGCTCACTCACTCGGACGCTTCGAGCGTTGCTATGCGCTCTCTCTTCACGTGGTAGCGCGCGCCCCCTCACACAGACTGTTCGGTTTTCTTCGTGTGATCGTGCGCGGCTAGCTTCTCACACACCCTCCGCTACGTGTGTGTGTAAGTACGTTGTTCGCTTCTCGTTCGGACGCTTCGGTATAGTGCGCGCTCTCTCGCATAGACTGTTCGGTTTTCTTCGTGTGATCGTGCGCGGCTAGCTTCTCACACACTCTCCTCACATGTGTGTGTGTAGTACGTTGTTCGCTTCTCGCTCGGACGCTTCGATAGTGCGCGCTCTCTCGCACAGACTGTTCGGGTTTCTTTGTGTCGTAGTGCGCGGCTAGCTCACGTATTCAACGGTACGCGCGTGTGTTCGTGCATCGGTCACTCACTCGGACTCTTCGACAAAACTTCGGTTTCTTGACATTTCGTGCACAATTTTGTGAAACTTCGGGTTTTTTGACATCTCGTGCACACTTTTGTGACAGTTCGGTTTTTTAAACTCGGTGCACTTTGATTAATTTCAACTTCCGCGTTTTTTCGGCTTGTTGAATTTTCGTGATACTTCGATTAATTTCAACTTCCGCGTTTTTTCGGTTTGTTGAAATTTCGTGACACTTCGACTATTTTGAAATTCCGTGTTCGGTTTTTTGAAATTTTGTGACACCTCGATTATTTTCAAATTCGGTTTTTCGGTTTTTGAATTTTGGTGACGCTTCGGTTTTCTGACATTTCGGGCACTTCAATTAATTCAAATTCCGTGAATTCGGTTTTTGACATTTTTGCGACGCTTCGTGTTGTTTTGACAGTTCGTGCCCTTCGATTATTTTCAAATTTAGTTTGTTCGGTTTTTGAAAATGTGGTGCACTTCGATTAATTTGAAATTCCGGTTGTTCAGTTTTTTAAAAAACTTTGTGACACTTCGATTATTTTAAAATTCCGGTTGTTCGGTTTTTTGAAAAATTTGTGACACTTCGATGCTTTGAAATTCCGTGTGTTCGGGTTTTTCACATTTGGTGCGCTTCGATTATTTTCAAATTCTGCGTTTTCGGTTTTTGAAATTTGGTGACGCTTCGGTTTTCTGACATTTTGGTGAACTTCGTTTATTTTCGATTTCCATGTTTTCGGTTTTTGAAATTTCGTAATATTTTCGGTTGTGAAATTTCGTGGCGTTTCCGCTGTTGACATTTTGGTGCGCTTCGTTTAATTTCAATGTTCGTGTCTTCGGTTTTTAAAATCTTGTGACATTTCCGGTTTCACTTCGTTTTTGCCGACAATTCGTGACTTCGACAATGTGGACCAGCCTCATCCAATCGGTTCACTTCATCTACGGCTTCAAATCCAGGTCTGACTCGATCGACATGAACTCTTTCTCCAGCAACAGCAATGCCAATTCGGACTTCGCCAGGTACTATTGCCGCAGCGGTCACTTCTGAGGAATCCCTTCGCCCTACCGGTTCAGTCATTCAGTATTGCCACGTCTGCTCCGGGCCTCACTTCATCGCAGAGTGTGATTTATTCAAACGGACCACTTCCACAGAGCGACGCCTCATCGCCTTCAGGAGACAGCTCTGCTTCAATTGCCTCGATAGACACTCGGCCAGCACATGCCGAGTTACTGACCGCTGCTCCGAGTGCAACGGCGATCATCACACTTTGATTCACCTTCCGTCGGATACGTCAACGGATTCTTCACTACCTTCGCCTTCAGTGACGGCCTTGCCAGCTCACACTTCTCTATCACCTGACCTCAGAGTGGACAAGGGACGAGAAGATCTGTCAACTACCCATGGGTCAGACGAAACTGCCACCGCGGTCGCCTCTAAGGAACCCCTTCGCCCCACCGGTTCAGCAACTCAATGGTGCCACTTCCGCTTAGGATCGCACTTCATCGTGAAGTGCGCTCTTTTCAAACGAAAAACCCCCCAGGAGCGGCGCTCCATCGCTGAGCAGAGACGGCTTTGCTTCAACTGCCTCGGTCCGCACTCGGCCATTAACTGCCGAGTTACTGGCCGATGCTTCGGGTGCAACGGAAAGCATTATACCATGATTCACCTTCCGTCAACTTCAATAACGGCCACTTCACAAGGACGATCCTCGACTTCACAAGGCTCTTCGCAGAACCGACCGTGAACTTCGAAGCCAGCGGCCACTTCGTCGCCGAATGAGCCTCAGGCTTGACTCGAGCACAGTCAACGATGCATCGCAACCTTTGTCTCGCAAGAGAATTCGGTTCACCTCTTCGCTTCACTTCGTTCGATGTGAGTGAAGTGTCGCCTTTTTCGACACTTTAATCAAGGACACTTCGCCTCGCTTGCTACAAGCCAAGCAAGCCTCACCTCGTTATCGGGCACTTCATATCGGGTGCGACTTTTCATCGACTTCGGTGATGAGCTCTCGTTCATCTCAGCTTCAGGATTCGACTTCTTCGACTTCAGCGGATAGCCGCCCCAACACCAACATGCGGGATCGGCATTCAGTCTTCAGGACAGACGCGGGGAGCGACCACCGTCACCCTCTCGGCAGTTCATGATCCAACTTCAAGCTCCACTTCAATACTGCCTTCCTTCACAAAGTCGGGTGAATGGAAACCAACTTCGAGGATTTCTTCCGGCATTCCACTCGGCCCAGCTGACGCTCTAACTTCAGCTCCGGTTCGTATTCAGCATACTTCAACGGATGACGAGGTAACTTCATTGCCTTCGAAATTTTGGGAGCAAGAGGAAATTCCTTCGGATTCGGCCTCTACACCCGAACCGAATGAGTCCTCTTGTGAACAACATTTTCGAGAAACCGGTTCGAGAGACAAAACAAACTTCAACGTGACACTTCGGACGTCTTCTTGTGCATCAAACGGCATCACTTCATCTTGGCAACGGACTTCACGTAAATGGCTGGAAAGTCTAAGGGAAGACTTCCAGCACTTCAATTCAGCGTCTCAACCGCACGCGGTTGCGATTCAATCGGTCTCGTATAGAACTCATACGGGGACGAATCAAGTTGACTCATCAGCTTTATTCAACAACGGAATATCGCAACGGATGCTTCTTTCGGAAACGGCTTCATTGTTTGATCCATTCGGTTTCATTTCGTCAGTTGACATCACAGCGAAAGTCTTCCTGAAAGAACTGTGATTGGCAACACTTCAATAGGATGGCAACCTTTCAATTCGACTTCGAGAGAGTAGCTCCACTTCGGATTGGATGCGGCACTTCGGGGACGCTTCAAGGTCATCATCACAGCGAAAGTCTTCTTGAAAGAACTGTGGTTGGCAAACTTCAATGGGATGATCATCTACCACTTCGACTTCAAGAAACTGGATTTACTTCAAGACAGCTTGAGCGATCTCTCTTTCATCAGTCTTCCTCGGTGGCTTCATCTTTCTCCTTCATCAACGGTTGAACTTCACGGGTTTTCAGACGCTTCCCAACTCGCCATGGCAGCCGTGGTCTACCTCCGGTCGACGTCGGCCGATGGGTCGACCACAGTTACCCTCGTCTGCTCAAAGACCAAGGTCGCTCCTCTTAAGCGATTGACGATCCCTCGTCTGCAATTAACGGCTGCACTTCTTCTTCCACGGTTGATCTCCCACGTTCGGACAACATTGGACTTATCAAATGTCCCAGTGTCTCTCTGGACGAACTCTTCGGTTACCTTGACTCGGATAACTTCGCCTCCGGGTTGCAGGAAGGACTTCGTCAAGAACCGGGTCACTACAATTCAAGGGCTCTCTTCAAATCTAGCTCAGCAGAAACGAACTCTACAATAATTTCTCTGACCAACTTCGGAACAACCTGGTCGTTCAACCCTCCGGCAGCACCTCACATGGGTGGAAAATGGGAGGCCGCTGCAAAATCCGAGAGAAATATCATCTTCGCGGGTAATCGGAGAAACTTCACTTACGTACGAAGAATTTACGACTCTTCTCACGCAAGGTGAAGCAGTCTTAAACTCGAGGCCACTTTGTCCTCTTTCGGACGACCCTGAGGACACCTCTCCTCTTACACCCGGCCACTTCATCATTGGCGAGGCTCTGACCACCGTGCCAGAACCATCGCTTACGACAATTTCGGAATCACGACTTTCACGGTGGCAATTTCTTCAAGCCATACTTCAACACTTCTGACGAAGATGGTCTTCGGAATATCTTCAACGGTGTCTCTCATTTTCGAAATGACGGCCCCCTTCACATGAGACACAAGGCGGTTCACTTGTCCTCATCCCGGACGAGAGACTCCCACCTTCAAGATGGCCATTAGCTCGAGTGGTCGAACTTCATCCCGGATCGGATGGACTCACTCGAGTTGTGACATTTCGCACGGCCTCTTCAACCTTCAAGCGACCAACTTCAAAATTAGCAATTCTTCCAGTGGATTCTTCGGCGACAACAGTCCCCGAAGGCGGGGAGAATGTTCAGGAAACTTCGTAGTTTCGGGGCCTCACGCGTGGGGTCAGCAGCTTTCGGCCGGTCGCTAGCTTGAACCACGCGGTGCGTGAACGAGCTTGCGACTTGACTCAATTATCGACGTTTGATCGCGATCGATTTCCGGGTTCTTCTTCACTTCGGGAATGATTACGGGACGCTTTGGGTGTCGCTTCACGTTACACCGGCCTCTTCTAGCCTTTTCTTTAACTTGTGAATAAACGGTCACGGGTAACGGTCACATTTCTAAACGTCTCACTTCTACGGTCTTTCTCGGTGTTTATCTTGTGTCTTGAGACGACTTACGCCCGGCTCAACTCTCGGTAAACAACTCGGTTAATTTCGGGACACGGCTCGCTTCAATTATTTCCATTCTTCGGTTCACTTCTATCGCGACGATTTCGGTTTTCGACACGAGTTCGCGACGCTGGTACGACGCCATTGTACGTCACTTTTAATCACCTGTATCCACGTTAAATATTGATAAATCGTTATTTTGTATATTTTGTGAACCGTGGCGTTTTCGTAAACATTAATTTTCTGGACCCTTCTTCGACTCCACTCATTCCTCGATCTTCCACACACCTTTTAACCTTAACACCAGATCCGAGGTCTGTTCCCAGACAGGTACTGAAAAACATCCCATTAAAAGTAATGGGTAACGGAAAAAATGTACATTACTCATTACTTTTGATGGGTAATGGAAAAAATGTACATTATTCATTTAAAATACTGAGCAATTGAAAAAAATTACATTACCCATTACTTTTCATGAGTAATGGAAAAAAATCTACATTACTCATTACTTTTAATGAATGATGAAAAAGAAAGGGTGCAAAGTAGAACCTTGCACATTGCTTCCTCATAGTTTTGTACCGTTTTTAAATTATTGAGATGTGAGATGATTTAAGGAACCATGTGTCGATCAATTTTGGCTTCCTCATAGAGGAAGCTTTGGCAAATGTGTAAGAAGATAAGGAAGCCATAAGCAAGGTTCTACTTTACATCCTAATAATTTAAAAACGGTACAAAACTATGAGGAAGCAATGTGCAAGGTTCTACTTTGCACCCTTGTTCACTTTCGTGACGTTGAGGGCTCCTTGTGAGTGTGGTGTAAGTCGAAATCAATATACATGGGGCAATTCATGTGAAATTTGAAAAATTATAATTCGCATAAAATCTGAACTCCTTGTTAGATTTCATCCAAATTCAATAGGAAATCCCTTTGGATGATAGTGCAACTTCGTACTGAATTCCAGCCAGATATCTCGAAAATTATGGAAGCTAGAGCAATTAAATTGATTTTTGGAAAAATTTCAAAACGCCATAAAATATGAATGGCTTGAAGGATTTCGCCCAAATTCAATCGGGTTTCTCTTTGGATAATTGCGCAACTTCGTACCAAATTTAAGTTCGATATCTCGAAAATTGCTCCAGTTAGAGTGTAAAGATCGTTTTTTTCACATTAAAAAATGCTTTAAAAGTAAAGCAATGCGTGGTTTTTTCCCAAATTCGGTATCGAGCATCTCCCTGTACTCGTACAACATTATACTGAATTTGAGCTCGATATCTCTAAAATTGTGGGAGCTAGAGACCAAAAATAATTTTTTGAATTTTGAAAAAATGCTGTAAAAACAAAATAACTTGATAGATTTTTTCAAAAATTAAATTGTGCTATGCGCCGTGAACCCTTCACATGTGTGACAAATTTCAGCTTGATATCTCGAGCCGTTTTCAAGTTGTGACGGTTGACCATTACTACACACACACACACACACACACACACACACACACACACACACACACACACAGACACACACACACACCCACACACACACACACACACACACACACACACACACACACACACAGACACACACACACACACACACACACACACACACACACACACACACACACACACACACACACACACACACACACACACACACACACACACACACACACACACACACACACACACACACCCACACACACACATACATCCGGACATTTTTTCTAAATGTGTGTTTTTAGGTGTTTTGAGACATACTGAACACGTTTTCATGAACATCTCGAAAAAAAAAATTTCACGAAAACAAAGCTTCCTCTATGAGGAAGCAAAAATCTACATTACTTAGTAAAAATAATGAGTAATGTAAAAAAATCTACATTACTCATAAAAAATAATGAGTAATGGAAAAATAATCTACATTACGCTGTTATGCCCCAGAATTTTATAAAGAATTTAGCGATCGATGCAATGATTGCACATATGTGTTGTATTAATCGTTGACATCGATTCGACACGAGCGTTCATCGTTAACATCGATTAAGAAATTGAACAGAATTTCATAATCGATTTGACACGAACGACACATGTAAAACGATTGCACGAATGTGTTGTACGAATCGTTAACATGCGTAAAAGAAATGGAACAGCGATTTCATAATCGCTGTCAGCAAAATCATCGAAAATAAAGAAATGTAGCAACGATCGTCCGAGGACGACCATTGTACGATGATTTCGTAATATTAATTTGGAACGCGTTTGCAAATTTACCAGGTGGGGTAAATTTGTAAACAAAGAGAAAAATATAAGAACTTCGGTCTTCGTATCGAAGTCAGTCTAAAATTACATCGCTACGCGTGACGTTCGCACGAGATAAATCTACTCGGAAGTACTCGAGCAGATTTAAGTAATCAAGTGTAAAATAATCAATCTAAGTAATAAACTTGTTAAATTATTGAAACTAAATTAATCAATAGTGTTATCATTCGGGTTAAACCCCTCATCGGCAAACGATCCCAAACTTTACAACTTCCAATTCACTCGTAATATTCTATTACTCGTCATACGGACATAACAACGCATTAAAAATAATGAGTAATGGAAAAAAATGTATATTACTCATTGAAAGTAATGACTAATGGAAAAAAAATGCATTACTCGTTAAAAGTAATGAGTAATGTAATTTTTTTTTCATTGAAAATTTTACAACCTTTTTCCCAGATCTGCTCGAAACCCGAGTTTTTTTGTTTATTTTTTTTCGTAACTTTTGACCACGCATTCGCGTCAAAAGAATAAAAACATCGAGATTAAACGTGCTCGACCACATTTTTGCACCCACGTTTCTTAGACTTCGCTTTACTTTCTTTCGCCTGCCGATCTCCGCTTGACCAACCAGGTACTAGCTCGAAAACTCAGAGAAAGATTCAGATAACGGTTGGGACCGCAAAGCAGAGACTAATTGCTTGCACAATATCTGTTATTAGGCTGGTCCTTGAAAAAAATAAGTTGGGGTCGAAATCCAGAACGAGCAATGTCCAGAAAGGTAAAAATCCCGGCCCAGAATGGAATTGCTTCGAATCGTCAAAATCCCGAGTGAGATTGTAGCGAACGTACAAGATGCCGAACGCCTACCAGTCGGTGCGGGTTTACACATTTCCCGACATTTAAGCTTTCCCACGCGTAATTTATCAAACCGTAAAATTCAATTCTCTACAACATTGTTCATGGGAACGTTTGGTCTATATACCGTTTATCCAGCGTTTCGATGCGAAGGTAAGAATACAAATAAAATCAATATATTTCTGCCTTCCCGCCCAAACGCTGGGTAAACGACGCTATATGGACGAAAAGTTTACATAAACAATGTTGTGGAGAATATTCCTATAAGAAAGTCAGTCACGGCATATAACTCACTTTAATAATTTACGCGTGGGAAAGTTCGGAAATCAAGAAATGTTGAAAACATTTCAACAGCTCGAAAGTCAGGAAATGTTGAAAGCATTTCAACAGCTCGAAAGTTAGGAAATGTTGAAAGCATTTCAACAGCTCAGGAGTCAGGAAATGTTGAAAACATTTTAACAGCTCGAAAGCCAGGAAAAGTTGATGTCATTATTGATAGCACTTCAATTTCTTAAAAGCATTGAATGAATTTCTTCTATATTAATGCAGGTCATACGAAAACGATCGAAAGTCAGGAAATGTTGAAAACCGCGCCGACTAGTCGGCGACTGATAGGCGTTCGGCATATTGTACGTTCGCTACAATCTCATTCGGGGTTCTGACGATTCGAAGTAATTTCATTCTGAGCCGCGATCCGGACATTGTCATTCGAAGCAATCCGCGTTTGGGATTTTTACGTTTCTGGACATTACTCGTTCGGGATTTCCACCACGACTCCAAAAAAATGTACGTTCTCCATTCTACATATGGTTCGAAAATATAAAAAACGTATTTTCGTATTTTTATCCTACTTTTATTTCATTGCCTTAGTATAGACGTTGTGTGGTATAGACGTTAAAGTGGACACGGTTCCGACGATGATCAAATAGATGGCGTTATCGTCAGTGGTTTTCATTATCGGTCGCGGCTAAGTACGGACTTTCGAACGATATTAAGTTTTTCGCCGGGAAAAAAAAAAGAAAAGACAAAATTACTGAAGTTTTTGTGATCGTGATTGTGCGCATTGTCATTCTCGATCGGCTTCCGATATCGGCCACTGAGTGCGGCAATTTGGTGTGTGCTTCAGGCGTTACACATGGTCCTTATCCTATGGACTAATTGATGAAAGTGGACACGGTTCCGACGATGAACAAATAGATGGCGTTAGTGGCAGGGGTCTTTGCTATAAGTTAATTTATAATTATTTTTCTATTTATTCATTTAGTTATTTGATTATTTGTTCATTTATTTATTTAATTATTTATTTATTTATTCTTGGGAGGCTTCTGGCCTTGAACCGCGATTCACCTTAATCGTGTTGTAGTAGTCAACACGGGAAAAGAGTATACGTACGGGAGCAACCCAATGCGCCATAGTGACAGCTAACACCGCAAGGATTACGGTCATAATTCGGCAACGGTCAAATAGAAATCTCCATACCGATATGCCTGATGGAGTAAATATTACGGACGGTATCATGCCTGAGGGCGCTTACAGCGATGGTAGATCGCCGATCGATCGACAGATAGATCCCTCCAACCACGGTCTTACATACAGGTCTGGAAACGAAGCTGGTGGGGGTAGTTCGCTTAACGTCGCCGAACTGAGGGTGACGTTGTAGCCACCAGGGCCGCGCTGCGATCGGGGGATCAACCATAGCATGCCCCATGCGCATGATATACTAACCCGGTACTAACCTATTAAAGCGTAAACTGGAGCGATATTCAAAATTGAATATAAAACAGGAGAGCCAAAACTGGTAATTTCGTTAAATTAATCGAAGATCGTTATATTCCCATGAATGTGTTAAGGATTGGATTATGTCAAATATCGCCTGTAAAAATTCGTTAATCTGAATCACTGCTGACAAACATGTACGATTTGCGCAGGTAAAATATTATAATCGTTGTTTGACCGATTGGAATTGTTCTTGTCTTGAACTCTCATTGTCTTACGCACAGCGTGTCATAAAATAAATTATATCACATTTTCATATGTAAAATTGTTTTGTTTTAGTATTTCATGCTTGTACTAAATTGAGCGTGTCAAGGGAGCGAAAGTTTGGGGCCGCGCACGGCTTCGTCATGCTGTCGATTAATATTTTACCCCTGAATATTGCTACATATCAAATGTAAATGTTTATACATCAAATGTGAGGTTATGTTTAAGGCTGATCCCCCGACGACAGCGCCGTATAGTAGCAGCGATAGTTTTAAATGCGTCGACGCTAAGGTACCCTCCCCCACTACCAGAATTTGACTTCGTTTCCAGACCTGTATGTAAGACCGTGCCTCCGACGGCCCCAGCTTGGGCACCGTGCTACTAGATGGCAGCACCTTGCCAGATGAGGCCGGTTTCTGCTCTCAGCAGGATGTATTTAGCACACCGACATCTTGGATAACTCCAGCGGGAAAAAAGAAAGTTGGTAGACCCACAAAAGCGGACTCCTTACTAGGCAGAAACAGAGTCAACTCGGAAGGGTGTATCAAAGACCTATTCAAAAGGAAAAGAGAGGATATGGAGCAGAGAACTGTTACGAAATTAACAACGGACTCACCGTTCAAACGGAGCAACAATATGTTGCATTTCCCCGAGAACCCGAAATCGGTATCTGAGCAATATGTATTGAATGTTGATACGGCGAGGACTCACACGGAAAAAATATCCTCTGACTCTCATAGCCACGACGAAATCAAATCCAGCAGCACAAATCAATACGGGGTCTCTATTCAAAACCCTCCTGCTACAATACAGGTTGACTTCGTAAAAACCCTCATGACCGAGCTGAATTCCATGAGGCGTGAAAATCAGGCAAATATTGAAAGGATTGAGTGCAGACTCGATGAGGCAAAGGCAGCTAGCAATCGGCAATTTGTCAGCATTAAAGATGAAATTCGCGCCGAGATCAGAAAAACGTCTTCTCACTTTGAAAACTCCCTCAGGGAGCTCGAGCGAAATTCACAGTCGTAGAATCCAAACTCGAGGAAGTCAACCCCAAAATGGAAATTGCAGCTCTAACAGAACGGGTCACTAGACTAGAAAGCCGTACCGAAACTGCAGTCGCTGCCCCAAGCGAGGAAGTGCGAAAGCTCAAAAGAAGAATCGAAGAACAGGAAAAGGCGCTTTTGAGCAACAACATCGTAATAAAGGGCCTTGAGGGCGGTGACCTCACGCCTGTTGATAGAGTGAACCATTTCCTGCAGGAGTCGTTCGGTATTTTAAATGCGGTCTCAGATGTGAGAGAACTAGACAAGACATTCAATAAGCAGAAGTTATTAATAGTCAAACTCAATAACCGTGCCGTGAAGGAAACCATAATGAGAGAAAAACCAAAGCTGGGTCAACGAAAAATCTACATCGAGCACGAATTATCACCCGCTGAACAGGAGATTTATAAGTTTATTAGAAGCAAAGCTAGAGAGCTCCGTGAACAAGGAAAGGTCGTCAAAATCGGATATCGGAAGTTAAGAGTCGACGGTGAATGGCTTTTCTGGAACAAAACCAATCAATGTTTAGAAAAAGGGCGTGAAAGATCGTCCTCGGCCGCACCTGCGCTCGATCGTCAATCGGGGTCAAAAAACTAGACACAGTAAAGATAGTGTTTTGAAACTGTCAAGGACTTCAAAATTTGTGCCACAACGAGTTACAAGAAGACATCGACGTGGGCTGTTTTTACGAAACTTGGTGTGAATGGGAACAATCTACTTACTTACCTAAGCAATTGAGAAACGAATTTAGCGCGTGGTCACTTGCTACTAGGAACTCACATATGGGCAGGGCTAGCGGCGGTCTGGTAAACGCAGTGAAAAGTAACTCAAAACAACAGCCAGAAATAGTGAAAGTGTCGCATTGGTGGTGTATTATAAGAATAACATGCGGGGAGGGGCACGCAATCATAGGTTCTTTTTATTACAGCCCAGCACTCGACTTTAGGATCTTATTAAATCTATTCCAACCGATCTTAGATGATATTCTCGATAGATTTCCGGACGATATTATTGTACTTGGCGGCGACTACAATGCGCGGGTCAGCGCGGAAGACGTGCTTATACCAGAAATCTTTGAGGACACTTTACTGTACTGTACGCGGGAATCGTTTGATAAAAATGAAAATGAATGGGGACCCTCACTGCTCGAGTTTATGTCAACAAATGGTTTTGTTCTATTGAATGGCCGTACAAATGGTGATCACCCGGCACACTATACATATGCCAGTAATAATGGTTCAAGCACTATAGACTTAGTGCGGGTCATAGCGTCGAAGCTTGAGTATGTAAGGGACCTATTTGTAAGCGATGAGCTAGTGGGCTCCGATCATTTCCCAGTAGTCCTTGAATTGTTCGACGGGCGCGACTTTCACGACGAAATCCACGCAAGCTCTCTAAATATTGGATGCAGTAAGAAATTGCGGTGGAAACCGCAGGGCGGTATATGCTTTCAAAATAATCTAAATTTTTCCCCTCGAATGTTTCTGAATTTCTCTACGGCAACTATAGATGAATTATACGAAAATATTAGAATAGCTATAATCGAAGCGGCGGACAATGCTGGTATGTATAATTGTGTAAGCGGTCGTCATTCAAGCTGGTCTAATAAGCCCTGGTTCGATAGGGTTTGTAATGACAGGAGGCGCAAATTGATTAATTCTCTAAAAACAACCAGAGCATCCGGCTATCAAGCGGCACAACTGAGCAGATATCTCCAGCTTAAAAAAGAGTACAAGGAAGAGTTAAAGTCGAAGAAAGAGGCGTACATGTTAAGTAAAATAGAACGTTTTGCAAATGTTAAAAATCCGAAGCTCTTTTGGAAAGTCGTAAAAAGCTGCAAATTTAAAACCAAACAAGTCGATATGCCCTCTCTGGCAGTATGGAACGATTTCTTGCAAACAACATACCCAGTCAGAAACGCAGTTCCTCATTTTTTCATCGGTCCTATTAATCCTTTTTTGGATGCTGATATCACCCCAGAAGAGTTCGGCGGCTGTGTTTCAAAAGCAAAAAATGGAAAAGCCCCAGGCGTAGATGAAATCAGTAGTGAATTCTATAAAGCGTTGACCCAAGAATGGATGTTGTACTTACTATCGTTATTTAACAAAATTCAAAATTCTCGCGACGGAAGAGTTACCTCAATTATGGTCCAAGGTTACGATTTGCATGCTCCATAAAAAAGGCAGCACAGCAGATCCGCTAAATTACCGTGGTATCGCTCTGGTCAATACAATTACCAAGTTATTTACGCAAATAATTCACGACAGACTGGAGAAATGGGCGGGTATCTACGAGCTTATACCGGAAGAGCAAGCTGGTTTCAGAACGGGACGGGGTGTCATGGACAATTTATTTACTCTGCAAACTGCGATTCATTTACGGCTAAGACAAGGCGGAGGTAAAGTGTACGCTTTATTTGTAGATTTCAAACGAGCTTTCGACTCTGTGCCTCAATTTAAATTGTGGGAGAAATTATACCAACTGGGCATCAGCCCGAAGATCATACGTATACTGAAAAAACTTTACGACCGCGCCACCTTACAAATAAAGACAAACTCGGGCTTATCAAATAGCGCGGACGTCTCTGAGGGTGTACTTCAGGGCGAGGTTTTAAGCCCTCTATTATTCGTGCTATACATCTCGGATATGATCACATACTTTCGAGAGAGGAATGCAAAGGGTATTGATATAAACAATGTAAGCGACCTCATTATGTTACTGTACGCAGATGACCTTGTTATTTTGGCCTACTCCCCAGTAGATCTGAAACGTAAATTACGAATCCTAGAACACTATTGTGATGACAACGGGCTTATGGTGAATACACAAAAAACCCAGATTATGGTATTCAGATCGGACGGAAAGTTGGGCAAGGATTCAAAAAAATTCTTCTACAAGGGTAAACGCGTCGAGGTAGTAAATAGGTATACCTATCTAGGGGTTAACTTTTCTACATCTTCGCTAGGACTCCTTCCTGCAAATACAGCTGTAAAAAAGGCCAAAATCGCTACATCTTCCGTTCTTTCAATACTGTCATCAGCGAGAGGTGACTCTTGGGACGGTATAAGCAAATTGTTCGACAGCGTTGTTGCCTCGACGTTATTGTATACAGCTCCGATATGGGGCCTCCGATACACCCCAGTACTGGAATTAGCACAAGTAGACTTCTTTAAACGCCTCTTTCATTTACCTAAATGTACACCCGGATGTGGCATCAGATTGGAACTAGGCATTAACTGCGTGGCCTACGAAGTTCTCAAATTAGCATATGGCTTGTAACGAATTTCTCTGTCGAAATTCGTACTTATTTTTCTTTTGAATGTTTTCCTTGGAATTAGCAAGAGCAGGGTCGGAAGCGTGGAATTTTTTCCAAAAAATGTTATTTCTCTTATGATGTTTTTTAGGTGAAACGACGTAATGTTTAATGTTTTATTTGATGGAGCACACCGCATTTCTCAATTTGCTTGCGTGCACGTTATTTTCATCCTCTTGCCCTTTCATATTCACAATATAACATTCATTTAGTTAATATATACTCCACTCATTTCCAATATTCATTTTCATCGTTCATAGCCTGGTCGTTAATCCACGAATCAATCGCATATACATATTACAATTCTAACATATAATCCCTTCATTTCCAATACTCATTTTTAACGTTCATAGCCTGGTCGTTAATCCACGAATCAATCGCATGTACATATTACAATTCTAACATATAATCCATTCATTTCCAATACTCATTTTTAACGTTCATAGCCTGGTCTTTAGTCCACGAATCAATCTTTTATACATATTACAATTTTAATACATTTTTCACAAAGTTCATTATTATTTATCTATTCATTTTTTGTTTCATCTCATTTCGATTATTCAAGTTCATTTCATAATTATATCAAGTCCATCATAATTTCTCACTCACTCACTGCCATTGTCCATTCAATTATCATTTCATTAGTCCTGTTAGTTGCCAAGGTCGCTTAAACTTCACTTTTTTGAATTTCACTTCTCCATACTGTTCGCTTTAATTTTTCTCTTTCTATGTTCTTGCTTCATGATGACTGGGTAAAATTGGTTTCGAATATTCTTGTGGTTCGTGATTACGCGTGTGCCACCGAGGACACACGTCGAGCGACTGCTAGCAGGGGGGGGGGGCAATTTCGCTCGTAGGCACAGAGATGGGCGTACCTGTATATCCAAATACGAAATATGTGATTGACCGGTTCGTAACCGAACTGGTCACGTGACCGCGGGAGGGTCACAGTTGTTACAGGCTGGATTATCAAGATATTGAAGATGGACGACAACCGTCTACCCAAAGTGTGCTTACTTCGCATGATGCACCTGACGTAAATCCGCGCCCGCAGTATAATTGGTTTATACAATTTAAAATGGCTCTAGGCGTTGATAACAATGTAAATCTATGGTCAAACCTCTCAGCTGAAGACTGGCAGGATCAGAAAGGAAACGTTCTGAAGGCTTTGGAACAACGCTTCAGAGAAGGAGATTTGAGAAAATATAATTCATCGAACTCTTATCAATTTCAGCTATCGCGAAATTTAGTGGATAAGTTTACCAGTTTTCATCCTGCACGTGTCGCCGTCCTCTTCTTGAGGACAAAAATGCAAGTCAGATTAGCCACCGTTCATACACGTAGATTTATAATAAATAAGACGGTACATTGTTA
Organism: Diplazon laetatorius; assembly: GCA_963662125.1. Lineage (NCBI taxonomy): Eukaryota > Metazoa > Arthropoda > Insecta > Hymenoptera > Ichneumonidae > Diplazon > Diplazon laetatorius. Next base: position 4,647,710 of record OY759152.1, on the reverse strand, counting down.
TGACCCCTCGCAGATATGTACTCTTTGCCGGTCGGAAGAATGTGAAACACTACCCCATATGTTACTTCGCTGCCCCGTGTATAACCCGCTTAGGCAACATTTCATTACGCCCACGTTTGATGTATCCCAAGATGATGTAGAAAACATTAACCTATTATTAGATCGCAACGATTTGGACACCTTAAAGGCTCTCTACTATTTCTTGTCAAACTGTTTCAAGCTTAGGTCTTCGCTCATGTAAAAAATGTCAAACTGATCACACTTCTAGGAAGTGCGTTATATTGTATTACACCGTCCCTCTGCATTATGAATCATTGTATTCTTACGTATGCAAAATAAATATCTATCCATCTATCTATTTCATTGCCTTGGTTTGTCTGATTTCATCGAAAGTTTTTCGAAAGTTTTAAAAATTGATTAATTTTTCGCTAACTTCAATTTTTTTCCAAAATTTCGAAGAAATGCACTTTTTTTTCCAATGATTTTCACATGACATATCAGTATCAAATAATGGGAGCATTATCAAACGCAGGCCATTATGTCCAGAATTTTGCAATCTTTTTAGCCGTTGGAAGGAGAAGATTATAGCATTTTTTGTCGCAGAGTTATCGTCGTTCAAAGACAGGAGTGATTCTCGGCAGCGCGCGCGGTTAGTGCCCTGATATTTCCGGACGGTAGTGTATACAGCTGCAAAAATTTTGTTGTATTTTTTTGGCATAGTTTTTACAATATACATTTTTTTCAGATTTTTTCCCCAGCTTTTTCCTATTGAAATCTGAAATATGACACAAATGATTCAATTTTTTTTAGTTTTCGTACTCATTCAGGCAAACCAAGGTAAAGAAACAACAATCGAGAAAGAAACCGGAAATAAGTTTTATATATTTTCGAACCACGTTACGGGTGGAAAACTCAATCCTCTTTCAAGTCAAATAACCACCCTTGTGATCCATGTTAAGGAACCCGAGACCGGGATGGAACGGATTGGGTGGATTAGGGCGGAATCAGAAAATTGACCGTAAGACATGATAATCCTAAGATGATGACGCTGTCTCCGAAAAAATTGATCGATATTCTCGGAATGCATCCACAGAAAATGATAAAAAGATGCGTTTGAACAAAATATCAACATTAACTACATGCAAATGATTTTTTATTTATCTTCGGAAATTTAACTTTATTTATCAAGCATTCGCGGTATAAAATTAATTAATTTACTTTAATTCTTCATGAGAATAGAATGTTTATTTATATTATAAGATATCGAAACCATGGTCCCGATGTTCTATTCCCAACTACGAGCCAGCTATCCAGCTGCTGTTTGGGCCCACCAAACCCTCACCATCGCCCACCGCCATACCTTTCCGAAACCCGGGCCGGACTCTTCCTATACAGCAGTCAGCGTCTGGCTACTGTATGAGATTGTCCGCTCAGCGCGACCCTTGCTATACCCCTGAGCCAGACCCACGCCAGTGTCTAGTCATATCCCAGCGAGTGAGCATATCTTTACTCGAGATGGACACTTGCAAATTGCTACCCTACAGTATAAATTCTCTTCTTGAATTATGATTTTTTTCAACTAAAAAATCTAATCAGCTCGAAGTGTCAGCGAGACACATCGATTGCATGATCGATCATTCCGATCGCGTTATTAGCTTTAGAGAAAACGTTAACGAAAAATTGATCACACACACACGCACACGCACACGCACACGCACACGCACACGCACGCGCACGCACACGCGCACGCACACGCACACGCACACGCACAGAAACAGGCTAAAATGAGCCCAATGACCTCGACACGTGAAGATCTGACAAGGAAACGACTTTTGATCTCCGAGGACATGACATCAAGTTCCTCATAATCGGGAAGTTAATTAAAGTCATAGAACGGTTATGAAGACAGAAGGACACATAATAAAATATCCATAGCACAGAACGATTATTTCCCTGATATGTATAGTTCCGTAAATAAAAGTTTTGAATATTCAATGTATGGAATTGAAAAGTTCGGAACAAGCGAGGCTTAGCATGGGGATTATTAGAACGCGCAACGCTCGGAACGACAATGCTCGGAATAGTCAAGTTTTGGGATATTGGATATCCCAACAAAAAGCCCAATGGGTAAAAAAATTGAGACAAGTACATTTACGCGAGCGCGCTCTAACAAAAAGGCGTAAGATCAACTGGAAACATTGAACGCATGTATTAGCATCAAGATGATTTTTAAATTTATAAATTCTAATTTTTTTGAAAATCACAGCAGTATTCGGCGAGTTAATATGTTACAGCTACTATCCAATGATAGAAGATGTGACTTTATTTCGTAAACATGGACAGACTATATCTTCACACTATTATCGAATAATTAAATATCTGTCTTGACTTTGAAAAAAACTCGCCAAGTACTGCTGTGATTTTCAAAAAAATTAGAATTTATAAATTTAAAAATCATCTTGATGCTAATACATGCGTTCAATGTTTCCAGTTGATCTTACGCCTTTTTGTTAGAGCGCGCTCGCGTAAATGTACTTGTCTCAATTTTTTTACCCATTGGGCTTTTTGTTGGGATTTAACTACTTTTTGCAAAGATAATATATAAACTTGTTAAAAACGTTTCATCTCACTCCAGCCCACAAACGAATGCGTTTTGAATAATTCGTTATCAGTTTCATATATCATACGTGGTTTTCAGTTAATTCTTCAAAAACACCGCGAACTGTCATATTCGATCGTCCTCAGTGATTGTAACCTGTGAAGACTGCGATGACAGCGATATGTCAGGGAATAGACGCGTCTGATCTGACAAGCTGTGACTACTGGAAAGTGTGCGACAGCTCTGAAAACGATTTTGGCGAAAAACGTCGGAAACACGATTTTAATCATGAAAATAATTCGATATCTCCCGCATAACAGCACCCACAGCACTGGTGTTGGTTCCAATCGAAATATAAAAAAATTACGCATGTAATTGCAATTAAACGTTTATGAATAGCGCGGTGTATCTATAAAAATATTTTAAAGTGGGGTTATAGTTAGCTCGGTTCACAGAATAAGAGAGTGCAGTCGCGTCTCGAGAGAAGGCCGGTAAGGTAGGTAACTGAATAGGTGAATGTACTTGTCTCGAGACGCTACCGCGTCTCTTGATAAGTATAGTCGCGTAGCTTGGTTAGCCGGGTGGAACGCCGAATGGCGAACCATAGAGGGGAAAATACTTCTACGCTTACTCGAGAGTAGAGCGGGTTCGAGTCGAAATTTAGAAGGAAGAAAGTTCAGAAGGAGCAAAATTTCGACCACGCCATGTTTTGACGGACAATATTTCGAATGTACAGAATTCCGAACGTCTATCAGTCACGCGGTTTTTCACATGGTCGCAGACTTTTTTATAGGAAATTGAATTCTCTGCAACATTGTTCATGCGAACTATTAGTCTATGTGACGTTTGGGCGAGAAGCTAAGATCGTATTTGCTGCCGTGACGCGTCAGAGCATTAGCGTTCCAAAGCATTGCGCGTTCCAAATTTCAAGCTCAACCCTCTTTTTAATGCTGAAAATCGATTCATCAGAGTTTTAGAAGAGAAAGAGAAAGAGAGCGGGCGAGGGCCAATTTTAAAAGAGTTTTTAAATTGGAAGTTCTTTGGAAGAGAATTGGAAATTAGATGATTCTTTGGGAATTAAACTGAGAAAAACGATTCAATAAGGTGTTGTATTACGCAATTACTTTTATACGTATTTGAACTAGCATCTGAAATATTTCAAAAGCATTTTATTCGAAATTGTATAAGATATTTAATGTTGCGTAGGTCAGGGTTCAGTTCTCGTTGCCTAGAAAATTAGTAATAATGAAGCAATAAGAAAAATGACATTTCGATAAAAACGCGTTTAAAGATGTACAACGACGTCACAAAGTTTGAAGCGTAGCGTTTTAGTTCAAACTGAATGAACCTTAACCTACCAAGAATTCATCTTAAGGGGGGACACGCAGACATTACCACAGACATGAAAAATCGACAATTGATCTTGTGAGATAGGTTTTGCACCTGAAAAAACCCGCGGGAAGCTCTTGGGGAGAGGCGCGAAGCGACCGCGCGCGGCCTTGTTCGAGACTCTCTAACTCCCGAACGCGGACGTATGCAGCTAAAACTTTCTAACAGCGTATTCCTAACATCATTTAGATTAAATATGTGCAAAAAATTGTTTCAATTGTTTCAAACCGCTACATGAAAAAACTACATGGAAGACCCCCTCAACACATGTCGACGATGCTGGGGCAATCAGTCATATGGCCTGTTGCTTCCGTTACAGCAATTTTACTGTCGTTGGAACAGTCGGCGTCATCGCTTTCTGGATATCATAGAGCGGAGCTAGTCCAGTCTTGACTCCATACAAGAAAAGTATCCTGAACTGATCCTATGCTGGTCTCACGCGGCTGAGATCAGTCTTGACTACATGTTTGTGCAAAATCCTCAATATAGAGCGCGGCTGAGATCAGCCTTAATCACATGTCAGCGCAGCATCAACGCATTCCAGTAGTCTTGATAATTCACCACTAATTAATGATTGACACAGCTCTCGTTGAATTACGATAGACACCGACTGCTCAAGAACAGTGCTACGTACTATGAGAAAATTGATATATGGGTCAAACATTACAGAGAAAAATATATATTTGCCATAAGTAAATGGAAATTTAGTATGAATATTATCGGTCAATACGGCAAAAATATTTCCCTCACATTAACAAGAATGGAAATACGACTATCTGTAAATTAAAGACACCCCGCTAAACACCCATCATAACGCTGAGATACCGATACAAAACGAAGTCCAACGGATTTTGTGAAAAAGTGAGGTATCTAAGAAGAAGGGGCCTCCGCTGAATGATAAGACTTGCAGAGCGAAGGGTAGAAAAAAAATCATGTTACTGAAGAACACACAATTATCATCAAAAAATTATTTTAAGAAAAACATTTTTTTTAGAACGGCGTAACTCATCGGTACTTTAAATGACAATTGTTAAATCGATAAACTTCAGCGTTAAGACTATTTCACAACATTATTTTTGTATTGATTAGAATTCGGAGGTTATGCTTCAATGTGAATTAAACATACTGGTGCTTCGCTGAAAATTATCATCAGGCTGAGATACCAAAACAATGCGACATCCAACGAATTCTGAGATAAGAACGCAGAGCCAATGGTAGAAAATGTCGACAAAAAATTCGGCAGATGTATTAAGTAGAGACAGATTCGGAGAAAAGAAATCAATTTTATTACCGAATGGCAAGAATGAATAAAGGTGAAATTATAGGTTATGCTTACCGGTAACCTGTGTGGAAATAGACTTGAATCATTCTTTTTTTCCACTCCCTAGCAGACCGATGTCATTTATTCGTTTCCCGAAATAGTCTAATCCCCACGCTAGATATGGCGTGTTGAATTTTCAAATTGATACGATGTTAGTTGACACAACGACGCTATTATTTTAGATATCCTATTACTATTGCTCTACATATCCATATACGCATTATACATATATAACCGACGACGTCGCCACTCCTGCCAACCAATCGCGAGGGCTCTGAAATCGGATGATGAACAATTTCGGCTGCCGCGGCAAAATGCCACATCTTTCGAATTTGTTCGATATTTTGTACATCAAAAATCTCTACGAGTTTGTACCAGATGATATATTTTGTTTTCGCTAAACCACCTTTGTGATCCACAGAACCGATGTAAAATCTATCGGAAGGCAATCAGCCGTTTCACTAAACACTTAACAAGAAAATTTACCCAAATTCACGTTGAATAGACGAAACACATAACTGCCGTCATTTTGCCCTTTGGGCTGTCGGTAGTTCAAAAGGTGTGAGAACAGCTGGAAACATTGAGCGCATGTATTCACAGTCGTACATCTTGCTCTTAGAAGGATTTGAGAAATATATAAATTGGAATTTTTTAAAAAATCACAGCAGTACTTGGCGAGTTTTTCACAAGGTGAAAGCAAACCTTCATTGATTGTGAGATCATTAAATAGTAGCGATAACATATTCACTCGCCAAGTACTGCTCTAATTTTTTCGAATTCGAATTCATACATTTCTTAAATCCTTTTCAAAAGCAACACTACTGTGAATCCATACGCAATTGATGTTTCTATTTAATCTTACACTTTTTTGCACATGTGGGAGCGCGCTCGGGTAAATGTAATTGTCTCGATTTTTTGAGACGTTGTGTTTTTTTGGGGATCAATATAACTATCGTCAACCTACTTAGACCGCAGAACCTAGACCAATTGAGCTCCAATTTGAGGAGAAATTGAAATTTTATATACCGTCTGATAAATATTTAAATATCGGAGCAAGCTGACAATGAGATTCCTCCATGAAGAAGTCAAAGGATTTTAAGAAATGCTTCCTTATAGAAAAATCTTCGTTTACTACCTACGATTTAGAGCCAAGGATTTTTTTTAAATAAATGCTTTCTCATAGGAATCTTCTCGCCCTTTCTGCCATTCCGAGGAAAAAAATTACAAGTGTCAACGTGCAGCTTGTTTATCTATTCGAGACCAACAATACTGCGCTAATAGCATGGTCTACTACGGTGTGGAGGTTTTTGTAGTGAGAAACAATTCATCGCACACCTACATACTCATTTCTATACTTCAAGGAAACTACCAGTCGATAGACTTCACTACTCGGATCCAATTAACACAACAGTTATTGTAAATATCGCCACCACATTGTTTATCTCCGGTGCTCAACATAATTATTCTCAATATAAAAAGTACAGCTCGAAATGCGTTTTCGAGCAAATAAACTAAATAAATAAATAGAACCCCTCGCTACATCATGAAGGATGCTAATTATTGAAAGTATTAACACAGAGCGAAGGCCAACCGAAATTTTCAACTCAGAATACCAACGGCCGCTAACCAATTTTGTAAAATCCTTGTAAATACTTCCTGAAAACAATCAGATTAAAAACAACCGTACTCGAAACCTGGTACATTGATTTGAAATATTTAAAACATTTAGAACGAACGTGTAATATTACTGCTAATTAGCTAAACATAAGTATGTAGTTAAATGAGCAATGTGATAAAACTATATACTCTCACTGTATTTATGATTACTATTTTTGAACGAATACCCGCGATCAGATGATATACGACATACAGTGGCCTAAAATATAACTCATAGTGTAAGCCGATGAGAACGAAACTAGCGGAACACATTCATCTGTAAACACATACTACTACACTCAATCCAAACTATCTTACGACGTAGGAAATCCACTTTCCTGTTTTATGGATTTCCTTAAATAAGGAAGGAGGTGTAACATAAGCCCATATTTATTCTTACTTTTCATTGCTCCTTAAGGGGATTAGGCAGTGAGAATAGGCCAAAAACGCTATAAAATTCAAATGGCATTTGTGAAGAAACGAAACAACGTACATAATTTTTCTTTTTCGCAATGTTTTTATTGACATTTCGGCTATTGAATTAGCAGCTTGCAGCTTAGAAAATATAAATAATTAAAGGAGATACGGGCTGACAAAGATGGCGACGCATCTCACGTATTGCTTCCGCTTAACCACGATTCCGGGTGATCGATTCAAGTTTTGGCGAATTTTCAAGCGCTATTCTCTCCGCAACATGTTTCCCCACCACTTGAACCAAAAATTTTTGAAAAACCATAAAAATTACGGAAATGGCGGCAAAAATTCGAAAAAAATCGAAAAACGAAAGATTTTTTTTACATTTGTTGTAATAACAATAATAACAAATTAATTTCTTTGCATAGAGTTCGGTTCACTTGGTAGAGAATATTTATAGCTTTATTTTGAAAAAAAAAACAAGGTGATATCTTTAACCGTTCTCTAGTTATCGTGGATAAGCTAGCGTTTATTTGGAAAAATGCTGTTTCGAGATAAACGCGTTTAAAGTTCTGGCGCCTCTACGGACTCCGTGCTCGGCTAGGCGCGGCGCGCCAGCCGTGTACGGAGTGTTTTTCTCTCCTGAGCTCAATTTTGCGATTTTTTCTGTCTGCTTTGTACCAGAATATTCGGAAGAGATTGCAGTAACAGAATATGACAAAAAATAAAAATGAAAAAATTCGAATTTTCTCGCTGCCTAGTCCCCTTAAACACATTCCTACGCTAGCATTTCCTAGTTCTGTACCCACCTCCAGCCACCTGCACCAATACCCGAATTTATGGCCGTCCAGTCTCCCGCCCGCTGGCCGACAGTCTTTTCCAGTTTTCCACAGATTCTGGAACTCCCAATCTTCGAACACCGTGGACAAGAGCCTGATGCGACGACGAGACAGCGATGAGTGTTGTGAAGTTTGGGGCGCCCGTAACCCTCCGGTGAAAGACGTAACACACATACATACATATTTGTTTATTTTATAAAAACGACACCATTGAAAGAGTGATTGAATGTTATAAAAGAGGTATTGATATAATATCACGACATTGTTAGCTTTGATATGTAGGCCTGCCATGGGTGGCATTTTGTTGTCACGGATGAAAACACTTGGATCCAACAATAGCATGTTACTATTTCTATTTGTGCATAACGAGCCATTATAGTCATATGGCAAACGTAGAGTGATATTCGACAACGATACTAATCATTGTTGCTAACATTGTGATTAACAGGTTGTTTTCCAATCCTCGGTCTTGTCTCATCGGTGTCACTGTTATCGCTGCCATGGTTATTTTTCTCGGGGGAATGTTCAATGACTTCACGCAGAGAGTTCTGTGTAATCACCTGTTATTGAAACAACGATTATTCAAAGTTCTTCGAAACCTTTATTTTTGTTTGTATACTACCGTCCGAAAGTATCAGGACACTAAGCCCGCGCGTTAGCAAGAGACAGTTCTGTCTTTGAACGCCGACAACTCCATGACAAAGTGAGCTAGAAGCTCCTCCGAAAAATCGTTGTAAAGCTTATAGAGATTCGAATCCAATGTTATTTTTTTCATAATATTCTCATCACTGAATACCGAGATACGCTATAAAAAAGATTTTTAAAAAATTCAAATTTTTCCGAAATTTCGTATTTCAACTTCAATTCACCGCCGGATCTAGGAAAAAATTTTCAGGAATTTGGAATTTTTATATGTTAATATCTGAAGCTTTATCTTTAGTTTGAGTCCAAGAAGTATTGAAAATCTTTACCGGTTCTTGAGTTATCATGAATTTTGTGCAGGCGTGCGTTAATCAAGCGCGAAGCGCCGATCTCACGACCGACCGTCGAGCTATCTTGTATTTTTGCATAGGCAGGGCCGCAGTGAGTCATGCATGAAGCGAACGCTTGCACGGGGTGCCCGTCCGAAAACATATTTTTATTGTGATTCTTTTTCGAGTGTATTACGAGCTGCGTATTACGAATAATTATAAAATAATGATTTATTTAATTTCAATGCAACTCGTAATCCGCTCGGAAAAGAATCACAATAAGAATATGCTTTCGGACGGGCACCCCGTGCAAGCGCTCGCTTCATGTCTGACTCGCTGCGGCCCTGCCTTTGCGGAAAAACAAGATCCCAACAAAAAGCCCAATGGGTAAAAAAATTGAGACAAGTACATTTACGCGAGCCTGCTCCAACAAAAAGGTGTGAGATCAACTGGAAACATCGAACGCATGTATTCACATCAAGTACATATTGCTTTGTAAGATGATTTTCAAATTTATAAATTCCAATTTTTTTTAAAATCACAGCAGTACTTGGCGAGTTAAAATGTTACAGCTACTATTCAGTGCTAGAAGATGTAACTTTACTTAGTAAAAATAGACAGACTATATCTTTACATTGTTATTGAATAATTAAATATCTGTCTTGTCTTAAAAAAAAACTCGCCAAGTACTGCTGTGATTTAAAAAAAAATTGGAATTTATAAATTTGAAAATCATCTTACAAAGCAATATGTACTTGATGTGAATACATGCGTTCGATGTTTCCAGTTGATCTCACACCTTTTTGTTGGAGCAGGCTCGCGTAAATGTACTTGTCTCAATTTTTTTACCCATTGGGCTTTTTGTTGGGATTTAACTACTTTTTGCAAAGATAATGTATAAGGTAATATATATAAACTTGTTAAAAACGTTTCACCTTACTTTACCCCACAAACGAATACGTTTCGAATAATTCGTTATCAGTTTCATATATCATACGTGGTTTTTGGTTAATTATCAACAAAAAAAACCTCGAACTGATCTTGTCAGGCAGGTTAGATGGTCCTCAATGACCGTAACCTGTGAAGACTGCGATGACAGCGATATGTCAGCAAATAGTCGCGTCTGATCTGGCAAGATATGACCACTGAAAAGTGTGCGACAGCTCTGAAAACGATTTTGGCGAAAAACGTCGGAAACATGATTTTAATTATGAAAATAATTCGATATCTCCCGCATAATAGCACCTACAGCACTGGTTTTGGTCCCAATCGAAAAATAAAAAAATAACGCATCTAGCGGCAATTAAACATTTATGAATAGCGCGGTCTATCTATAAAAATATTCTAAAGTGGGGTTATAGTTAGCTCGGTTCACAGAATAAGAGAGTGCAGTCGCGTCTCAAGAGAAGGCCGGTAATGTAGATAACTGAATAGGTAAATGTACTTGTCTCGAGACACTACCGCGTCTCTTGATAGCTCGGTGACACGACATTTCAACCAGGACAAAATAACCGCGACAAAATAACCACGACATTACAACCGCAGACAAAATAACCAAATCACAAAATAACCGAATGACAAAATAACCCCGACAAAATATCCGTGGATGAAATAACCTGAAGATAAAATAACCGCAACCAAATAACCATAAATATTTTTAATTTCCGCTTAAAATCTCCAGTTTGTAATCATAATTCTGTGCTGAGATTTTCGCGCGTAATCATTAATAAGCAAGGATCAACCGAGCTCAATATTGATTAAATAAATAATGTGTTGCTAAGCGTCGCCGGCAAGCGTACCGTAATATTGAAGAACGAATTACCTCTGTAGTAACGAACGATTACAGGCCAAATAATATTTTGGAATACTTAAAAAATGTTGCCTGCATTTTGAAATTTTACAGTCTGGAATTTCATCATGCTACTGTCGTGAAATTTTTGTGTTATTATGATTTATCATTTATTGCAATTTATTATTCATTTCTATTTATTTATTTATTTCCATATAATTATTTATTTATTTATTTCCATATAATTATTTATTTATTTATTTATTTTGATGTATTGTATCATTATTAATCCGTTATCCGAACCGCCAATTCCGTATTTTTTGAAAATAAACACATTTTTATAATATTTTTTTCTATTGATCAATTTTTTTATCAGGATATTTTGGATTTTTATTTAGTCGCGGTCGTTTTATCTACAGGTTGTTTTTCCCCTGAATATCTTGTCAGGGCTGTTTAATCCTCAGGTTATTTCATCCACGGATATTTCGTCGGGGTTATTTTGTCGTTCGGTTGATTTGTGCTTTGGTTATTTTGTCCGTGGTTGTAATGTCGCGGTTATTTTTTAGGGGTTATTTTGTCCGTGGTTGAAATGTGACGGAACCGATAGCTCGACGGTCGGTCGTGAGATCGGCGCTTCGCGCTTGATTAACGCACGCCTGCACAAAATTCGTGATAACTCAAGAACCCGTGGAGATTTTCAATACTTTTTGGACTCAAATTAAGGTAGTACCTCCACAGATGCGTTGAACTAGGAAATGGTTGAAATTCGACATATATGTTGTGACAGGATAGTTTTGACATGGAGATTTTGCCGTTGCCTTCTGTCGATTTACTTATCGACCGATGATCGAACTACAATCCGTGCGTGCGCAAGCGCCGAAATTTTGACCACCCTCTCCCTTACGCGATCGTGCGACGGGCCCGTGGCCCGCGGAGATCGTCACTTCGAGTCCGACACTCATGGCGAGTGATCGTAATTTATTATGTTATCTATAGACTTGTCGTCCGGCTCGCTTTCTGTATAGTTCACATTTTGAAAAGTCAAAATCTGAACAAAGAGCCGTTATTATTAAGATCTTATTCAACTTGTCGTTTGATCCTCGACGTGGATAGTAATCTTTGTCAAGGATTGTAGAGGATCATAATCGTACCCAATCGACCAACTGTATCGTTAATTAAGGATATATCGAAGGAATTTGTCAAGGAATTATCTCGAACGATTGTCAAGGGATTGAATCGTGGAACATTATAAAAGGAATTGTAAAACCTCGAAATAAAACTCGTCAAAACTGTAAGTACTTTTGAATTCGTTTTGTGTCGATCTGCTTTGCTGTCTATATATCTTCGCTCGCTTGTATTGCAAGGGTCATCCAATCGAGCCCCCCCCTTGAATCTTTTGTCTCTTGCTTGTAAACTGGATAAATTAAATTTGTGAAATATTGCTAGTAATTATTGACTAGCTGGCGCCCAATAAAATTTAAAACATTTGAATAAACCCCTTGAGCCCTGGCAGCCACCGACCCGGGCCGCGCCAGGTGTAGAACGCGTTTCGCGGGAAAAGTGATTGAGAACCGCGATAGAAAAAAGTTCTGTCTCAATGTTATTTAATACATTATCCAAACATCTGTGCAATTTGAATGAGTTTGACCTCCCCAAACGTGAGATATTTACACTTAAAGTTGGCTTGTTTTACACGTATCAAATGCGTTATGATGGGCAAAAAAGAGCATTATTAATTCTACCGTCACGAATTAAACTGAGAAATTGATAAAAACGAGGATAAGCTAGAGTAAGATATCACGAATAATGTGAAAAAAAATGAGAGTGATTCACCATCTAGTTTCCAAGATATAACAATGAGAAGCCCTCACAATTTTTGTCGTATAGCATATATCCTGCTCGGCCTGCAAACAAACGAGTGCGTGGAGGGGGAACGGCGTGTATTGGGGCAAAGCCTCGACAGTCCCGGCAAAAAGTTTACTGGCAATGGTAGATCAAAAACAATCTTTGAAACATGAACATGGTATGTAAACTTTTGGTTGAGATTGTCGCGGAGGAACTACCTTAAAGATAAAGCTTCAGAGATTGACATATAAAAATTCCAAACTCCTGAAAAATTTTCCCTAGGTCCGGCGGTCAATTGAAGTTGAGATACAAAATTTTGGAAAAATTAGAATTTAAAAAAAATCTTTTTTACATCGTGTCTCGGTATTTAGTGATGAGAATAATATGAAAAAAATATCATTGAATTTGAAATTCTATAAGCTTTAGAACGATTCTTCGAAGGAGCTTCTAGCTCACTTTGTCACGAAGTTGTCGGCGTTCAAAGACAGAACTGTCTCTTGCTACCGCGCGAGCTTAGTGTCCTGATACTTTCGGACGGTAGTGTAGATGCGTGAGACCGTTTTTTACCAGGCTCATGTCAAGTTTTTCCAGGCCTCCCACCAGTTCTGGGTTTTTGATCCTGAAGTCTCGAGTGATGCTCTGCTTGACATAATTTTCCAACGGAATCTAGACAAAACCATAAATTTCATCAAAGTTATGAAATTACAATAGCAAATCGTATATTATGTCTTATCAAAGTGTATATACTCTGTAATATTCTTAGAGTTATAGAGGTTGAAATCAAGATACTTTTACTTGTGCTATGAAATAGTACATTGTGACACGAGTACGAAATTTTTTTTTCTGACGAGTGTGAGTTTGCAGGACGAGCCGGAGGCAAGTGGTGCAATCACACGAGTCCAGAAAACGTTTTTCGTACGAGTATCACATAAATTTTTATGTCACAATGTGTGTAAACCCGCACTTCTACGCCCAGTGTGTCACATATTTGAATTAAAGCAGCGTATCTGTCAATTACGCGATTCTATGAATATAAGAAACGGCAGGGTGAAGAAGATCGATTGATTGAATTTATTATTATACCTTAGTTAGTTAGACTTTGAGCAATCAGTTATACACCGGTTATACATAATTGTGATGGAGTAGAGTAAACATAATATCAAATAAGATCGCTTATAACTAATTTAAAACTATTAACAATAAGCAGTAAGATAGGATAAAGTAACAGTAGTAGTAGTACTAGTAGTAGTAGTAGTAGTAGTTTATTTGTATAGAGACACCTATTACAAAGAAGACCGGAGATACACATGGCTTGTACATGGCTACTTAATTCTGTGATATATAACGCTTTGCAAAATTAACTTATTATGTTTAATATACTTTGTTTCGAATAATGTAGTGCGTACTATTCCAGTAGCTTTAGTGTTCAGGGCGAAAGCCCGAAGCTTGCATGCAGCTAATACAAATAGCGCTACGTTTTTTGGCTGTGTCGCACTAACAAGGAAAGGTCCCGAGAGGTGTCCCCCTCCGATTTTGATGAAACTTGACACGATTGTAGAACTAGTCAAAACATTCGACACGTATTTTTTTTTATCGGCGGAGTCCCATATTTAAGGGGTGAAAACCACCCCTGAAAATTAAGTGTTTTTTCGTTTTTTGATTGTAACTCGTAAACGGGGTGAGATAGAAAAAAAGTTTAAGTGGCAAAATTATTTCATTTTACACGGACTATACATTCGTGGTAGGAACGATGAACAAATTCAAACAATTGACCATTATTGATTTAAAAAATTAGTTTTTTTAAATATATCTGCGAGGGTTTTACTTCGATCGAAATGTCAATCCGTCAATGTATACATGATGGGAAAATAAATTTGACGTGTTTTTGGTTTCATTCATATCTCGCACTTGAGGTGGTAGAAACCACCCCTGACCTCCTCCCCCAAGGTGTCCCTCTCCGATTTCGATGAAACTTTGCACGATCATAGACCCTGTCTAACCATTTTACACGTATTTTTTTTTATCGGCGGAGTCTCATATTTGAGGGGTGATAACCACCTCCTAAAATTGAGTGTCTTTTTGTTAATCGATTGTAACTGGTAAGCGGGGTTAGATAGAATTAGAATTTAAAGTGCAAAGTTATTGCATTATACGTGGACTATCCATTCGTGTTGAAAACGATGAATAAATTTAAACAATTGACCAACAGTTGTTGAACATTTTTTTTTAAATTATCTACGACGGTCTCACTTCGATCTTAATGTCACTTTGATAATGATGGAAGAATAGAGTTGACGCGTTTTTTGTCTCATTCATATCTCGCACGTTATGGGGTTGGAAACCACCCCTTACCTATTTGACGGTATTGTCGCATAGTCGGTGATTCCATTTACAATATTTGGCTTATTTCGGGTCCGTAACGGATGTTCATTACAATTGAACATTTAGAAAAACAATTTATTCTCACGTGACCAAATACAGTTCTGAAGACCGCAACTTATTCGTTTCTTTACTGTGATTCGTGAATTGGAACGAATATATTATTCTACGGAAATAATATTTTCGTGCACCTTTCATATTTATAATTTTTAAAATAAAGTTCAAGGATGAGTAAATCTGTCAACAATCGATGTCAGATATCGCCAAAGCCAAAAATCTGTGTGACCTGAAATGAAAGGTAATGTGTTTCTGAACCTTCTATAATGTTGATGGAACATGTTTCACCGGGTCGTTAGCTCTGACTGGACCGGAACTTTCGCTTTGTTTCGTCCAATTCACGAATCACAGTAATGAAACGAATAAGTTGCGATCTGTAGAACTGTATTTGGTCACGGGAGAATGAATTGTTCTTCTGAATGTTCAATTGTAATGTAACATCTGTTACGGACCCGAAATAAGCCAAATATTGTAAATGGAATCACCAACTATGCGACAATACCGTCAAATAGGTAAAGGGTGGTTTCCACCCCATTACGTGCGAGATATGAATGAGACAAAAAACGCGTCAACTCTATTCTTCCACCATTTAACAAAGTGACATTAAGATCGAAGTGAGACCGTCGTAGATAATTAAAAAAAAAATGTTCAACAACTATTGGTCAATTGTTTAAATTTATTCATCGTTTTTATCACGAATGGATAGTCCACGTAAAATGCAATAACTTTGCACTTTAAATTCTCATTCTATCTAACCCCGCTTACCAGTTACAATCGATTAACAAAAAGACACTCAATTTTAGGAGGTGGTTATCACCCTTCAAATATGAGACTCCGCCGATAAAAAAAAAAAAATGTGTGCGTGGAAACCACGCGCGACTGAAGTGAAACTTCGCGCCTGTTAGTAGTGTACATAATCCCCCATATTTTATGAGTATAGGATGCAGGTATGATCTTAAATGAATTTAAAAAAGACAATTTAGGATTCATTTTTGTGGATATATATTTTACATGAATTGGTGATTATATTGAAAAATGTATGGAAATGACATTAATCCATGATTGATTAGCGAATTTTTGCATTTACAACTCTCGAAGATTTAGTATTGATCATTGAGTTCTGCATTTCGAATGAGACTTATACAAAATTTGTAATTATATTTAAAAATAATTCTCGTGATTTATGGAAATTCTACCCTGATTTTTATGATTCGATTTCTATGTCTCCATTCTAATTATCGGGCTCTATCATTGTCACAATTGGTTTGTGATAACTAAAATAGGACACAAATGTCTGTGACTTGATATTCGTCAAATGCCTGCTGAATACAGCATCAATCGTTGTACCCGACCTGGTTGTTGGAGAACTAACACTACTATTGATTTTTTTCTTCAAATTTCGTCAGCACCTATACCCAAATCACTCTTACATGAGAATGTTTTATACTGAATGAACTTTTTTATACAAAAATTAAAAGTGCAATGTAAGAAATTTGCTTATTTTGTATTTTTCCTTAATTCTAACTAACTTACAGTACAAAAATAATAGTTAAATTTTTATGGCGTTCATTCTTTTTTATATCGCACTTTATTTTTTCTTACAATCACGTGACCTTTTAATCTTGCTCCAAAGTTCCGTAGGAGCCCGGATGATATTCATCGTAAAAGCAAGGAAAACAAAACGTTTTACTAAAGTGCAATAAAAAAGAATGAACGCCATACATTTAACTATTATTTTTGTACTGTAAGTTAGTTAGAATTTAAGGAAGAATATAAAATAAGCAAATTTCTTACATTACACTCTTTATTTTTGTATACAAAAGTTCATTCAATATAAACATTCTCATGTAAGAGTGATTTGGGGGTATGGCGCTGAAAAAGATTTGAAGGAAAAAAAATGTTATCTGTTTGGGGCTTGAACCCGCGATCTCATGAATACCTGTCTAGTACGCTATCCACCGACCCGCGATCGGCATTTGAAAGTACCATCACTTCAGCGGATTTCCGTCGCTCTCCTTATCAGTCAGACTCAATCTTTACTTGTCAATGATTTCTTGTTTTATTGCAATATTCTTTAGTTTGTGTTATTGAAACAGAAAAGTTATAGTGTTCAATTGTATTCTCAATGATAAATATTTATTGTGCATTTTAAGTACATTCATATTGACTATTCATCGAAAATGAAAAGTTCTAATCTAGTACATATATATGTGGAATTGGATATAATAAATATCTATGTAATAAATACATAAATATTGTTTTATTTCCAAAATAAATCAAGTACCCTGTAACATGTCGTACTTATGCCATTGAGGTTGATTCGTGACGTCACTGGGCGCTAGTGTGAGAGAGAGAGAAAGAGCTATCTCTCTCTCTCTCACACACACTAGTGTGCGAGTGAGACAGAGTATGCTCAGCAGAGCCACCCGTTTGCCACCCTGTTTATTTTTTTTTTTTTTGCCTGGGTTTGCTCGTCCACATCTAGGGGCCTGTGCCACTCCCTTCTGCCCCCCGCCCCCCCCCCCTGTTTTTCCTACTGCCAGATACTAACGCGCCATGCCATTTCCCGCCCCTGCCCTTCTCTTCGCTACGCCGTCCAACGTATCCCCGACTAAGCGCTACGACGAGCAGCTGCTACAGTATGCGTTCCGAGCGCCATAGTATGCGTGCAAGAGGTGTCGCTGCCGGGTCCGACTCCCCAGTCTCGCCGTTCCCCCCACCGCGTATCGGCCTATTCCCCTCACGGGATCTTAATTTTCGTAACGCTCTGAAAATCCCAGACCCTCGCTAAAGAAGTTTCACTTCAAAAAACGTGTAAAATGGTTAGACAGGGTCTATGATCGTGCAAAGTTTCATCGAAATCGGAGAGGGACACCTTGGGGGAGGAGGTCAGGGGTGGTTTCTACCACCTCAAGTGCGAGATATGAATGAAACCAAAAACACGTCAACTTTATTTTCCCATCATGTATACATTGACGGATTGACATTTCCATCGAAGTAAAACCCTCGCAGATATATGTAAAAAAAACAGATTTCTTAAATAAATAATGGTCAATTGTTTAAATTTGTTCATCGTTCTTACCACGAATGTATAGTCCGTGTAAAATGCAATAATTTTGCCACTTAAACTTTTTTTCTATCTCACCCCGTTTACGAGTTACAATCGAAAAACGAAAAAACACTCAATTTTCAGGGGTGGTTATCACCCCTTAAATATGGGACTCCGCTGATAAAAAAAAATACGTGTCAAAACATTCTACAATCGTGCCAAGTTTCATCAAAATCAGAGGGGGACACCTCGGGACCTTTCCAAGATTATCCAATGCTACCAGTGGTTGTGGCACCTGAAGATATTGGGTTCTAACTGCTTCATACATCGGGCATTCGCTCAGGAAGTGTTCCAGCGTTTCTGGTTTCAGCATACGGCATACTGAACATATTCCCTCGTCATCTAGTTTATAATGGAGATTCATTCAGTCTTTTTGCATGATTTGCAATCATGCAAAAGGACTGAATGACCAAATTATTTACGACGGATTAGCTACTGTGTTTGCTACCGCAATCTCTCTATAATTGAGTGGATCCTTTTGATCACCCTTCTTGTAAAATAAAATAATCTCTGATTTACACCAGCCGATGGTATTTGAGCAGAGTTAAGCACACGGTTGAAAATCGTCGTTACCTATGCTAGCCAGTTTGGGGGAAGTGCTTTGAGAAATTCTACTGCAGCCCCGTCTGGGCCCGGTGATTTATTGCTTTTAATATTCCTAAGTACACTTCTAATTTCATCGCCTCTAATTTCATGGTCCAGTATTGGGTGAGATCGTTCAATATAAGTTTTGGGGATCGGATCTCTCAAGGGTAATCGTTCTTCACAGAATTTTTGCCAATCCGCGGCTGGTATAGGACAGCTGTTCCAGGTCCTTAACTTAAGTTTCTTATATGTTGCCCAGAAAGTTTGAGAGTCTTTGACATTAGATAAAGCTTGTTGGAGTTGCATAATATAATTCTTCTTTTTTAGTTTTACCGTTTTAATAGAGCTTTTGCGAACATTTTCAAACGCCTCTACGGTGTAGACATTGTTGGAACCCCCATCTTTCGTCAATTTTCGATATTTTCGGTTCATGTTTTTTCTCTCCTGAATGCATGCGTGGTCAAACCACGGTTTACTTTTAAAGGGTGTAGTTTTCGTCGTGTGGACCTGTGGTGTATTGGGTGGTCAAGTAGAAAACACTCGGATAAACGATAACCATCAACATACATATATATTTAGATTTGAGCGAGGAGACAGGTGTGTATCGCCGGACAGTTACCGGGTGACTGACTCCCCCCCCACTCAGGTGATACAGTTTTCGTGACTTCTCTCGTTCGCTCGTTTACCTCTAGACTATAGTCATGTGACTACATTACAATTCCTCCCTTTTTATTTCGTGTTACCAGTACAATTTCTTAATCGATTTGAACGCCGCAATACTTTCTCCGGTTCCTTTTCAGTTGCAACTTTACCAGCAGGTTCATCGTCTACTGGCGCAATGAGTCGAACGATCTGATCAGTGTGTCGCTTCCACACCTTGCCAGACTTCACTTCAATTTCGAATGTTACTGGAGATAATTTTCTTTTGATTCGTCCTTCAACTCGTTTATTACTACGCACACTGAAATCATCGACCATTACGACGTCACCAATTTGAAAATCGACATTGCGATTACCTTTTCTACTCGCTATTTGCGCCAACTGTTTTGTTTGTACATCCTCACTCACGCTCGGCTTTAACAAGTCGAATCTTGTTCTCAGCTCTCGCTTATACATCATGTATGCAGGCGTTCTTCCTGTTGTACAGTGTTCAGTCGCTCTATAGTCGAATAAAAAAAGACTAATTGCATAATCGAGCGATTTGCCACTTTTGACAATTTTGTCTACTTTATCCTTAAACGTTCCGACGAAGTTCTCGGCTGCGCCGTTCGTCGCCGGGTGATGCGGTGCAGTGAAGCTGTGTCTTATACCGTTATTTTTACAAAACTTTTGGAATTCGATACTCGTGTATTGCGTACCGTTATCACTAACTCAATGTCTCGGGAGACCAAAACGACCTAAAACTTTCTCAAACTCTTCGATCACCCTCGGCGCCTGAGTGCACTTTTGCATATCAATAATTTCGGGCCACTTTGAGTGAGCATCAATAATTAACATGAACATATGACCATGAAATGGACCCAAGAAATCGGTATGGATTCTACTCCAACATTAATCCGGGAACGGCCACGGCGTTAGTGGTACACTCGCTGGTTTTTTTCGCTCTTGTACACACACTTTACATGATGCCGCAATGTTCTCGATTTCTTTATCGACTTTCTGCCACCATACGTACGATCTCGCCAGCATTTTCATTTTAACTACGCCAAAATGAGATCCGTGCAATTCCTGTAACACACACTTTTGCACAGATTCTCGAGCCACTACTCTGTAACCCCACATAATACACCCTTTTTCTACCACTAGCCCGTCGCGTTTTGCATAGAAACTTTTCTCATACTCGTCCAACTTGCTCACGTTTGGCCATGCACCCTTCACATACTGTACTATCGTACTCAGCCTTTTATCGCGCGTCGTTTCTTCTGCAATCTCCACCGCGTTTAATGTTTCAAACGACTCTTCGGCATACCTTATCGATGTATACTCGTTATTGAAAATTGGAGTGCTGTCGTTGACAGGAAGTCGCGAGAGTGCATCACAATTACCGTTATGCTCTGATCTGATATATTCGATTTTATATGTGAACCTCGATAGGAAATACGCCCATCTTTGCAATCTACTTGCTGTCGTCAGCGGAATCTCTTGTTTTGGGCCGAAAATAAAAACCAACGGTTTATGGTCCGTTCTTAACGTTATTTCTTTGCCAAAAATATAATTATAAAACTTCTTAAATCCGAAGACAATGGCACTCGCTTCCTTGTCAATGATAGCACGGTTCAACTCTTTCTCAGGAATTATTTTCGATGGATATGCGATCGGTTTCTCTGTCCCGTCTCTATATCGGTGTGATAATATCGCTGCCAACCCATACGATGATGCATCACACGCTAATACAATTTCTTCGTTCGGGTCAAAATGGCCCAATACACACGGTGAGACTAATTCTTTTTTCACCCATTCGAACGCTACATCGCACTATTTTGTCCATTCAAACTTATCAGCTTTCGCGCACTCATAAAGTGGCTTTAGTTTGGTCGCTCTCTCGGGTAAAAATCTCGCATAATACGTTACCAGCCCCAAAAATGAGTCTAATTCCTTTTTATCGACCGGTGTCGGCGCTTCGATCATTGCATTTACTTTTGTTCTCGACTTATGCAGCCCGTCTTGATCGATAACAAATCCTAATATATCTAATTTTTTCTTTAAAAAATCACATTTGTTTATATTTACTTTGAACCCGAGTCTCTTACATACGGCGTTCAACGTTTTCAAATGATCTTCATCGGTCTTCCCTGAACAGAAAATATTATCCAGATAAGGAATTGCTCCGTCTATTCCAGCTAAACATTGCCCAATTTTCCGTTGAAAATCTCCCGGTCCCGATGCAATGCCCTCTGTCATTTTTGTATATCGATACAACCCTTTGTGCGTTGTTATCGTTAAACAATCTCTGCTGCTTTCTTCCACCGGAATCTGCATATACGCATGCTCTAGATCAATCTGCGAAAAACTTTTGCCATTTCTCAATGCCATGAAAATTTCGTCAATCAACGGTATCGGATGTCGATCTCGTACTAAATTTGGATTTACCGTCAATTTAAAGTTACCGCAAATCCTCACGGAACCGTCCGCTTTTATAACCGGCACGATTGGCGTTGCCCAATCGCTCACATCGACCTTCTTGAGATGTCCCAACTTAACCAGACGATTAATTTCATCCTCCACTTTGGTTGTTAACGCGAATGGCAGATGTCTTGCTTTTAACGCTATGGGCTGTGCATCTTCTTTCGATACTAATCTCAGTTGTCCTTTATTATGCAGCCCGGGACCTGGGCCAAATAATTTCGGATACTTCTCTGGAAACTGTTTCGTCACGTTATTTACGTCAATTTTATTACAATTATTTCCATTGTTTAACGAGTTCAATGACAATGACCATAACCCGAAATTTTTTAGCCATTGTCTACCGATCAATATTGGGCCGTCATTTGTCATAACTCTCATTTTTAGCGTTGCTTCCCTATTTCCTAATTTTACGTTTAAGTTTTCTATTACTCCCTCACTTTCTAATGGCACTTTGCCATATGCGTTCAACGCCGGCGCATCGCGCGTGATTTTACTTTCGGGAAAATACCTATCCTTGTCGCTCTTTGATATAACCGCCACATACGATCCCGAATCGATTTCCATATTTATTTTTTCCCCATTAATCGTAACCTTCAAAAACATTGGATCCGCTTTTACATTGTCGATCTCTGAGTTACCGGACCCGCTGGTCGACTCGCCTACGTTGTCGTCTACCATAAAGAAGTCGTATACCGCCTCCTCTTGCCGTTGCTCTTGCAGTTGCTGTTGCCGTTGGTATTTGTTCGTCGACTCCCGGTCTAACTGAAAGTGTTGAACTGCTGCCTTCTGGGATCGGCACACCGCTGCCAGGTGCCCCTTCTGCTTGCACGAATTACACGTACTGTGTCGATGATAGCAATCCCGTGCCCAATGGTTTGCCTTCCCACAACAATAACACGATGAACGCCTCGCGCTCTGCGAATGTGTGTTATTGTGCGGAGCCGCATTGTCCCTGTTCTTTGGGGTTTTGGCACCGTACTGTGCTCCTCTCCCTCGGACACCGCGACCCGCGCCTCTTCCTCTCGTACTGGGATGACTCTGTCTCTGTCTCTCACTCGCGCGCGAATTTGACTGAATCACATTTACACTTGCCGCGCTGCTTGTTGTACCGGTATTCATTTTATCTGTTGACGACGCGTTTTTTTCTGCTTCCTCCATGGCCGCCGCTATTTTGTATGCTGAATCATACGTTACATACGTTAACTTATCTTCACGAAACAACGCCTTTTTTGTTCCGTGATCTTTTAGTCCACATACCAATTGATCTCGTAACGCTATTTTCGAGTCGGTGAAATTGCAATTTAATGATAAGCTTTTTAATCTCGCCGTAAACTCCGCTACCGATTCCGTTGCACTTTGATGCGCTTGATAGAACTTGCATCTCTCCATTGTTTCCGACGGTTTCGGATTTAAGTGATCATTTACTAATTTTACTAACTCATCGAACGATTTTGTACTTGGCTTATCTGGCGCGCACAGATCTCGGACGAGCTTGTAGGCGTCCGCACTTATTTTTGTTAACAACCCTGCCGCTTGCGTCTCGTCTCTTACGTCATTGGCTACAAAATATAACTGGAGTCTCTCTGTATATGTTTCCCAATCATCTTTACCTAACTGGAATTCCAATTTCGTGCCGCTACTTTCTCCTGCCATGGTGTGAGTCACTCTCGGCTTCTCGTTTCTGTTCTCGTTTTCACCGCTCCGTTGTTTCTTATCTGCGTCTCGTCGTCGTTCTTGGCCTTCGTTTACTTCGCTTACGTGAGTTCGTAGAATTTTACAAAGCTCCTCGATACTCGGATTTCCCACGTATTCTACTACTAAGTGTTTTAGAGTTTCGATCAATTGAGTTTTCGTCAGCGTATAAATCCACGACGTTCTAGTATAATCGATGGCACTTTTACCACTTCCAGAATCCGACATTTGTCACACTGCCATAATATACACTAATTGACAATTTTAATTTTCGTCTGCGGTCAATTAGAAAAATTATGAATTTTATTGCGACGTACATTCACCATCACTTGTCTCTACACTGTTATTTGTTCATTTTCTCGTCCGTTATTCCCGTGCTCTCCGCTTGCTGTGGACTTCGAATACGGCGTGTTATACGCTTACTATTCCACGAACTTTTCACGAGCATTCGTTTACCGTTGTTAACTTAACTAATTGCACCACGTGTTCGACAAAAAAACCTCGTCGCCAAAATTGTGGTGTATTGGGTGGTCAAGTAGAAAACACTCGGATAAACGATAACCATCAACATACATATATATTTAGATTTGAGCGAGGAGACAGGTGTGTATCGCCGGACAGTTACCGGGTGACTGACTCTCCCCCCACTCAGGTGATACAGTTTTCGTGACTTCTCTCGTTCGCTCGTTTACCGCTAGACTATAGTCATGTGACTACATTACAGGACCATTTCGAGATTTCTCGCTATCAGCCACACAGTATCTAAGAGAATGTTATTTGCTATGTCAGTACTGGTGTTATCCTTGGCATGCGATGGTGTTTTAACCATCTCACTCCAATAGTCATCGCTCTTATCGTTGTTCCATCTGTGGCTCGATAGATATGCAATATTATTCAGTTCAGTGAGTAGAAAAGGTGTCTCATTTGTTTCTATCATGACTCTGATTGGCAGATGGTCTGAGGTGCCCTCGTTGAGGATCGAAAAATCATTACAAATACCAAGTCCTAGAGCGTTGGTCCATATATAATCTATCGTAGTAATACTTTTACCGAAATATGTGAGTCCGCCTGCTTCATCGGAGTGAGATCGGCCGTTCATTACGGCTAGCCCCATAGCCTCGAAAGCCTCAAGCAACGCGACCCCATTTTCATTCACCGACATGTCTCTCGCTCGTCTAAAGTTCAAAAGTCGTGTTTCATCCGTAAACAAATCGTGTAACTGATTGTGGTCACCAATTCGGCTATTGAAATCCGCTCCTACAATTAATGGTAGATCGTACGTGTCTAAAATGCTACAAACATATTTCGAAAGTAACTTCAATCTATCTCGAAAACTATGGTTCCTTATATATACACTAACCAATATCACGTTTTCATCACATATTTGGAATTTTACAGCTATCCAGATATCACTCACATCCAGTATAGAAAACTTTGGTACAAAATTCTTATTCACTAGCAGACACTTGCCCTTTCAGCTAAAAAATCACAAGAGGCTTTACTTACTATTATCTCAAAATTGACCATACTGTTTGGTAACTTTATCTCGTCACTTAGACTCGATGTTTCACTTATGCACAAAAGACCTATTTTAACCCAATTTTCACCCGAAAACGATGCGATACTATCGAAAAAAGCCTGAATTCCGTGGACGTTCCAAAAAATTATTCCTTGACAGGTTTGGTATATCATTAAAGCTGTATTTACGGCATTATTTTATGATAACGAATTTAGGGAAGCTGCTCTGATCATGCAATCAAAGTTATATCGCGACGACTCTACCTCTTGTTCATTTTCAATATTGCGTGTGTTTGTTCTGAGACTCTGATCTGGTGAGCTGACAGTTAGTGCGGCTCGTGGAATTACTTTTTCATTTAAGCACTCTGCTGAATTTCCCCCGTTGATATGAGCATCCCGTACGATGTGTGCCGCTTCCCTGTTTCTCGACGAAAGAACTCAACCAACCCTCGACCATCTTTCCAGATGTATGTTTTATTGTTTTCGTAGAGTCTTTTGTGGCCGACTTTTTGAGGATTTTTTTCTAAATATTGCGCTCCTCGAACGTTGTGTCGTGGTTATAGAAACCGGAGAGCTGGCTAGCATTTTCTTCTTTATCATCAGCTATTTCTTTACTTCAGAGTTTTCGAGTTTGACAATTATGAATATGATTTTACCGTACTTCATAATCGGTCTTACTTCTTATATTCTGTTGTTAATTCCAACCACCTCACTTAGAAAACTCTCAACAGTTTTCTGAGCTGAGTCATCGAGCCTCAAGTCCCCGAATAACCACGTTATTTATCTTGTAACCTCGTTCGCGCATCTCGTCCATATTCTCAGGCCTCGCGATTCTATTTTTGAGACTGTCATTTTCTTCTTCTAGTTCCGTGATTCTTCCTCTCCATTCTTCACTCTCTGCCGAGATCTGTCTAATGCTTCCTTTGTGCTACCGTTATAGTTAATAGCATAAAAATAATTGATGCTACAGTAACTTTTTATTTCCTGCACGTCGGTTGCGAGTGTATGACACAAGCGCACAATCTCGTCCATCTTGGATGCATCGACGGGTTCATTGTCATGCCTTGGGCTTTTTATCACATTTGCATTAACGTCCCCATCGCTGCTCATCCTAGGCTTCAATGCGACTCAGCGATTTTCCGAGGACTGTGTAATATTCTCTTTTTTTATATTTTTACAGAATATCACGTAATTTATTTTCCTTTCATATATATTCTCGATTTTCATTTATAAATCTAACATTTCATGATCATGCATGCAAATCATAAGACACAAAAATAACAGTCGAGGACAAAAGAAATAAAAGAAAAATTAGACCGCAGATATATGGATATAGATATATTCAATTAACGTATATTTCGTATTTTGTTACACGTGGGTTGTACTTAACTTGTTTCGGTTTCATCCGGGAGACTCTCGCGTCACACAATATTAAACCGTAAGAAAATTTAAAGAGTCCCGAGTAAAAATGATTGTATATAATTAGATACAATTATATACAAATGATATACAATCATATATATTTATATATAGGTGTATATGTCATTGTATATAATTCTATACATTTGTATATATGATCCGATATCAATGTATACATCAATGTATACATTGATATCGGATCATATATACAAATGTAAAGAGTTATATACAATGATATATTTTTATATATAGGGTTATATATCATTGTATATAACTCTATACATTTGTATATATGATCCGATATCAATGTACCTCCATCAAATTAGATATAATATCATATACAGTTATATAATTCAATATAGTCTTGTATATGATTACATATAATGTATATGAAACTGGTGCGAAACACATTTTCTTGACTTGTGTGATTGCAACACTCGCCTTTTGCTCGTGCTGCAAACTCACACTCTTCAGAAATTTTTATTTCGTAGTAGTGTACGTATCATAAATGTACTTAAGTACATTACAATTGTATACGTCTATATACAAATGTATAAAATTATATCGAGCCAATATTTGTATACAATTGTATATGATCAATTACTATACAATTATATTTGTCATGCATATATAGATAAATCTGTACATAATATGGTAGATATTAAAATCACATGAACAAATTAATGAATTCCAGTTAGTGCATGTTTTTATTGAAAATTTTTCCAATGCACTAAGTTACATAGATTCGACAAATATCTTAATACATATATCACTTTGTAAGTAGATGCATCTACTTACAGAGTGATATTTGTATTAAGATATTATTATTGATCATATACAATTGTATACAAAAATTGGCCCGATAGAATTTTATATAATTGTATATAAACGTATACAATTGTATACGTTTATATACAAATATATAAAATTCTATCGGGCCAATTTTTGTATACAATTGTATATGATACAATTGTATACAATTATATATGTTCATATATAATCATTTTTACTCGGGGTTTTACCCGGATGAAATATTATCTCTTATGTTTTATAAATTAAATTGAATATGTCCCAATTATCGCTTCCCACACGTATTGGAGCCCTGGGCTGCCCATGTCCGTCGTCTCTCGGTCCTTGGTGAAGAGTGACGATCCACGGCGCGTGTCGAGGATCGTCGTCGGAATTTCGGATATTTTCGGAATTCCGAAATTATCCGAAATATAATACACAGGTGCTGCGCTCTCGATAGCCTGGCGGGCTTATCGAGATATTTCCAATTCGACTTATTACAACTGGGGGTCTGTACTTCTTGCGTCTGTCTTCGCCGCTGAGGCTGGCGTTTTTTCCTTTGTTAGGTGGTCGGTAATTTTGGTCTCTGTCGTACCGGCCGAAGCATGGCGTGTGTTTGCGATTCGGCCTATGTTCTAACCTCACTTTTTTTTGTCGAAGATAAAAACACTCGTAACTTTTTCAGTTCTGTGAAATCAATGTTAAAAGCATTTCCACGTGGGCTTAAATATTTTATCTACTAATTATACCACTAGCCACCCGATAAAAACAAATTTATTTAGACGTATTCATCTGAATTCGGTGGCAATACTCGGGATGCGAAGCGTACCGTGCGCGCCATGTGGTCCTACCATAAAGTAACAGTAATATGAATCTATGAAATATAAAGATATAACGATGTCTCGTTATGAATGCAGTAATCAAAATAGTACCAGTAGTGAAAAAAGATGAAGATAACATAACGCATACAAGCTACTTAGCACTAAGACTAGCACATTAGGTTTCGTGTATTGCGAGCTTACAGATTCAGAAAATAAAGTACAAACTAAATATAAAACGATAATTTCTGCGGAGAATAAATGCACGAAACTTAAAGTTAATTGATTACAAAGGACACTCAGAATTATCAGGACACTAACCACGCGCGTCGCCAGGATTCACTCCGGTCTTTGAACGACGACAACTCCGCGAGAAAAAATGGTAAATTTTTCTTTCTTTCATCGTAAGAAAGCCTATGAAATTCTGATTCAAATGATCTCTAATCATTAATGATATTATTGCCACAATTAAGTCCCGAGATTAAATGTGAAAATCATTAAAAGAAAATTTCGGGTTTGGCGAAATTGTCCTCATAGATTTGAACTCGCTGCCAAACCTAGAGAAAAATGTTCACACATCCAACATGAAGTATCGGCAATCGTCGATATCTTACCTTTATTTTAAACTCAAAAAACATAAAAAAATCTTCATTAGTTCTTAAGTAATTGAGAAAATAGTGCAGGCATACATTATTCGCCGGCGGGCCAACGATCGCGCGAGTCGGTGGCCGCGGCTGCCGTCTCGTCCGTGAAGCCGGACCGGAACGGGCCATGAGCACAGCGGGCGCTTGAGTGAAGTGCAGTTTTGTCCGTACATTTTCGTTTCGATTCGCCGGCGAATAATGCATGCCTGCACTATTTTATTATTTATTCAAGAACTCATGAAGATTTTTTATTGTTGTTGGCTTAAAATAAAGGTAAGATATCGACGATAATCGATACTAAATTTTGGATGTGTGAAAAATTCTTTCCCGGTTCAGCAGCGAGTTGAAATCGACGATAAAAATTACGCAAAAATCGAAATTTTCTTTTGATGATTTTGACAATCAATCTCGGCACTTAATTGTGGCAATATTATTGAATACAGATCATCGGAATCAGAATTTCATAGGCTACCTAACGGTGAAAGAAAAAAAATGTTAGCATTTTTTCTCGCGGAGTTGTCGTCGTTCAAAGACAGGAGTGATTCCCGGCGGTGCGTCTGGTTAGTGTCCTGATAATTCTGAGCGATAGTGTATATATATAACATGAGAAGTAATATGACTAAATAAGAATATAATAAAATAAAGTAAAATTAAATGAATTAAATTAAATCAAATCAAAGAAAATAAAATAATTCCGCGCGAGTGGGCGCGTACTGGTTTAGAGTTATACGTCGAGAGAAAGCAGGTGCTCGCGAAGATTTTTTTCAAATAGTGTTATTGTCGAGGCCGACACAACGCTAGCGGGTAGAGAGTTCCACAGATATATTCTTGCCACCTAAAATTATCTGCAGTATGTTTCTGTTCTGTGGCTAGGAATGGCGAATCTTGCTGATCTCCTGGTAGTTTCGCCTGTCGCTTTTCGTCTAGTTTAGTCTGCCGAAAAGGTCCGAGATGTATTTGGGGGGATTATTATGAGAAATTTCAAACATTTCAATGCCAAGAAAGTATTTTCGTCTCGTTTTGACAGTCACCCACGTCAGACCGAAAATTAACCTAGTCCCACAATTCATTAGCCTTTGAAGTTTAGTGTTCAGCTTATCAGTGAGATCGTCGTAAACTAAGGCGCAGTAGTCGAGAGAGGGCCAAACTAGGGTGAATACCAGTTTAACTTTCAATCCGAGCGACAGAGACTTCTTGTGAAACTTTAATTTGGGTAACGTTTGGTGTACTTTTTTGACAATATTTGATACGTGACTCTTGCAAGAAAGATCTGAACTGAGGATAACACCGAGATTTCGCACTTCAGAGACAAACGGAATCGAGGCGGCATTTACAAAAATCGCGGGTAGGTGTGAGAGGTTCAATTGATGTACAAACGCGTTACTGCTAAAGTAACGCGTTTTACATTTTTTTTACATATTACTGTAAAATATCGTTTAAAAATAAAAAAAATTTCATATTACTGTAAAATATCGCTAAGTCTAAAGATGAGTACTTTAGACTCAGCGATATTTAGCGATAGTCTATTGAAGATTTCATATTCCGAAATCACACTCACGTTGTATACCATACACTGGAGACCACGGTCGATTTCGGTGATAGGGCAACTCAGTCAGATAAATCTCAATGTCATCTCCAAATGACATGTGGTGTGAAAAACGAAGTGACGAGTTGATGTTATTAATGGAGAAGGAGAATAACAGCGGCCCAAGACCTCGGCTTGGAGAACGCCCATAGTCGTATAAAGCCAGCTAAAGCATGATTCTTTATCATTTATGACTGCTTAGGAGCGTTCAGTAAGATAATTGAATACCCATTCGAGAGCTCGATTGGAAAAGTTGATCTTTTGAAGTTTGATAAGCAGGCGACTATGGGCTACGGTGTCGAATGCCTTGCTGAAGTCAAACATTACTAGGATGGTCACCATTCTTTTGTCGATGCTGCGTTCCTATTAACAGTAGCATGGAAAAAATCTCCGATAGTGGGTAATCTTGACAATGGAGAAAAACGATACGCGATCGAGGCCATATACGAATGATGAGGTGGGTGACTTTTTGAAGGGAATACTTCTTAAGGGCACTGAGTCACCTAAAAATCGATTTTTTTCAATTTTTTTCGAATCTCCATACGATTTTCTACCTACGTACCAAATTTTAGACCGCGATCTTCAAAAATAAAAAAGTTATGAGCATTTGAATGAAGACGTAAATTTTTAAAAATTATTCAATATTCACATCTGTACTCGAGTACTTATAACTGCTCTAGTTTCGAAGATTTCGACCTCAAATTTGTTACCCAAGTAGTAATCAGTGAACGATTGAAAAAAAAAAAAAAAAAAAAAAAAAAAATTAAGAATTAAGAATTAAGAATTTTTTTTTTAATAATTTTTTTTGTATTAAGGGAACTAGGCAGCGACAAAATTCGAATTTTTTCATTTTTATTTTTTGACATATTCTGTTACTGCAATCTCTTCCGAATATTCTGGTACAAAGCAGACTAAAAAATCGCAAAATTGAGGTCAGGAGAGAAAAAACGCTCCGTACTCGGCTAAGCGCGGCGCGCTTAGCCGAGTACGGAGTCCGTAGAGGCGCCAGAACTTTAAACGCGTTTATCTCGAAACAACATTTTTCTAAATAAACGCTAGCTGAACCACGGTAGCTCGAGAACGGTTAAAGATATCACCTTGTTTTTTTTTCAAAATAAAGCTATAAATGTTTTCTACCAAGTAAACCAAACTTAATGGAAAGAAATTAATTTGTTATTATTGTTATTACAACAAATGTCAAAAAATTTCGCCCGTTTTTCGATTTTTTTCGAATTTTCACCGCCATTTCCGTAATTTTCATGGTTTTTCAAAAATTTTTGGTTCACTTGGTGAAGGAACATGTTCCGAAGAGAATGGCGTTTGAAAATTCGACGAAACTTGAATCGGCCACCCGGAATCGTGGTTAAGCTGAAGCAATGCGTGAAACGCGTCGCCATCTTTATCACCCCGTACCTCCTTTGAATATTCATATTTTTCAAGTTGCGACCTGTTAATTTAATAGCCGAAATGTCAATAGAAACATTGCAAAAAAGAAAATTTATGTACGTTGTTTCGTTTCTTTACAAATGCCATTTGAATTTTATTGCATTTTTGGCCTATTCTCGCTGCCTAGTCCCCTTAATCCTCAGCCTAAATTCATAGAGAATCGTGCTTGGGTCTCGATACTCGTTTTTTTTTAAATCGGTGTTGCTTTTGTTTTTTTGAGTTTGACCGCGATCTCGCAATATCAAACGATATGGCGATGCCAGCGCGGCGACCGAGATGTGTATACAACGCTGCGGCGCTTAGGCGGTTTATTGACTTTACCGACTGTACAATCGATTCTTCTAAGAAATATAGTGCAGATTTTCGCCGCTACCGATCGACGCTCCATGGCGTAAGCACGGCCGAATTGCGAATGCACGTATGCACTCGCATCGGCATGAAATATCTTGAAAACGTCACAACAACACCGGTCACCGTAAACTGTTTGTTATTTTTTGAATGTAAAATATATATTTTTTGTGTGCTTACAGTTTCTGTGTGAATACAGTCTTTGTGTGCCACCGAAATCGAAAATATATATTGGGAAATTATCATTCACTGGTCTACTTCAACGAGGATATGGAAATTTGATGTTGGGACACCTAACCTCAATTTTTGACATCATCTAGTAAAAGCTATTTTTCTACTTTTAGGAATAAGAATTTGATAACGAACGTCTATTCTCTAGATATTCGACGATTTTTTTTTTTCATTTTCATTTTATTTTTTCAAATTTCAAAGTTTTTTTTTTGGGTAATTTTTTCTTCAATAACAGGAGAAATGTCCCCAAGGATCAAGTGAAACAAAAAACAGGAAAGAAGTACCCTGAATAGGCCAGCGAAGTGAATTTTTCTCAACTTCATCTTTGAAATTCGTTTCCCGACACTCCATTTTTCTTCGCTTGTCGTAGCTTTCGGACCGCACCGATGAACGGATTTTGGATTCCAACGTCTCATTTTGTTCCTAATCGCAGTCATTCTCAGATGAGTGTGGAAATTCTGGATGCGAGGTAAAACGAATTCATGGTAACCTATTATTCAACCGTTTTTTCAAAAAGTTACAACAAATTGGTTTTTTTTCACATTATAGGTCGCCATAATTTCCAGAAAGCAGATAAAAAAAATCCCACACTCATCTGAGAATGAGGTCTGTTACGAAGGAAATGAGATGTCAGAATTGAAAATCCATTGAGTCGCAGGGTCCGAAAGCTACGACAAGTGAAAAATTTTGTGAAAAATCTCACAGCATTTGGATAACTCGTACGGCTATGGAAAAATTTGAAATGATAGCTAAGTAT
This sequence comes from Diplazon laetatorius, assembly GCA_963662125.1. Lineage (NCBI taxonomy): Eukaryota > Metazoa > Arthropoda > Insecta > Hymenoptera > Ichneumonidae > Diplazon > Diplazon laetatorius. Next base: position 4,614,384 of record OY759152.1, on the reverse strand, counting down.
AGGTACTTTATAAGGGTAAAATCGATTTCCAATTTGGATTGGCCGTGTCGCGAAAAAAAATTTTTTTTTTCAATTTTTTAGGTGACTCAGTCCCCTTAAGGGGACTGAGTCACCTAAAAAATGAGTAAACCAAAATCCGTTCATCGGTGCGGTCCGAAAGTTGCGACAAGTGAAAAATTTAGTGAAAAATCTCACAGTATTCAGATAACTCATACGGCTATGGAAAAATTTGAAATGATAGCTAAGTATACGTACTTCGTAAGGGTAAAATCGATTTTCAATTTGGATCGGCCGTGTCACGGAAAAAAAAATATAATTTTCGAATTCTTTAGGTGACTCAGTCCCCTTAAACGACACAGAATCAGCTCGCGTTGTAGGATGGGACAAGAGAATGAAGGAATGAAAGAAGAGAGAGAGGGGAAGAGAGTGATGCGTGAGCCGTGTGTATGCGAGTGAGAACGAGCAAGTCGCCCCCCAGCCAGCCGCGTGTAGGCCGGACGAGAGAATGAATAATAATTGAATATTATGAACGAAAAAAACAGTTGACGTTTTTCATGGTTAATCACTCGTAGGAGTTATTTTGTTCCCATTTTTTACTACTCCGAAAATGCATATTTTCAAACCTTCGGATAAATATGTTTTTGGAGAGTTGGTCAACATTATATTTTTTTTCAGTCGTAGGAGTTATTTTGTTCCCATTTTTCACTACTCCGAAAATGCATATTTTCAAACCTTCGGATAAATATGTTTTTGGAGAGTTGGTCAACATTATATTTTTTTTTCGTATCTACATACCTTCATCTTGAAAAGCCCGAAGGGTTTTTTTAATTGATATGAAAAAAAAAAAATACATTTTTTTTCGTGTAAACATGCATTTTTCAACCTATTCTCCACTTTGGACGAATGTTTTGGCATTTAATTTTTGGTTTTAGCCAAAATCAAGTTTTGGGCCATAAAGTATACACAATTTACTCCAAAAAATGACTCCACCAAAAAAACGAAAAAATGCATATTTACCGAGATACAACGGTTTGGTAATCGCGTTGGGTCGTTCTGACTCTGTATGGAGTTATAGATCGGTGGCGGAAGTGTGCAGTCGAAGCGTTAATTCTTTTAAATCACGGTCACCACGGCTGATGAACCTCCCACTAGTCACGTGCGTTACTGTCACGAAGCGCCGATGACGCAGGGACAAAGCGTTAGCCCAACAATCACGATGTCGCTGAGGTTCGAATCCTGTGTTGGTAATTTTTTTTTCACTTTTTTTGCTTCCTCATAGAGGTAGCTTTGTTTTCGTGAAATTTTTTTTTCGAGATGTTTATGAAAACGTGTTCAGTATGCCTCAAAACACCTAAAAAACAAATTTAGAAAAAATGTCCGGATGTATGTGTGTGTGTGTGTATGTGTGTGTGTGTGTGTGTGTAGTATTGGTTGACCGCTCACAACTTGAGAACGGCTCGAGGTATCAAGCTGAGATTTGTCATACATGTAGAGGGTTCACGGCGCATAGCACAAATCAATTTTTGAAAAAATCTATCAAGTTATTTTGTTTTTACAGCATTTTTTAAAAATGCAAAAATTTATTTTTGGTCTCTAGCTCCCACAATTTTAGAGATATCGAGCTCAAATTCAGTATAATGTTGTACGAGTACAGGGAGATGCTCGATACCGAATTTGGAAAAAATCCACGCATTGCTTTACTTTTAAAGCATTTTTTAATGTGAAAAAAACGATCTTTACACTCTAACTGGAGCAATTTTCGAGATATCGAACTTAAATTTGGTACGAAGTTGCGCAATTATCCAAAGAGAAACCCGATTGAATTTGGGCGAAATCCATCAAGCCATTCATATTTGATGGCGTTTTGAAATTTTTCCAAAAATCAATGTAACTGCTCTAGCTTCCATAATTTTCGAGATATCTGGCTGGAATTTAGAACGAAGTTGCAGTACCATCAAAAGAGGTTTAGTATTGAATTTGGACAAAATCCAACAAGATGTTCAGATTTTATGGCGTTTTGAAATTTTTTCAAAATTCAATGTAAGTGCTCTAGCTTCCATAATTTACTAGATATCCGCCTGAAATTTAGTACGAAGTTGCACTATCATCCAAAGGGATTTCCTATTAAATTTGGATAAAATCTAACAAGGAGTTCAGATTTTATGCGAATTATAATTTTTCAAATTTCACATGAATTGCCCCATGTATATTGATTTCGACTTACATCACACTCACAAGGAGCCCTCAACGTCACGAAAGTGAACAAGGGTGCAAAGTAGAACCTTGCACATTGCTTCCTCATAGTTTTGTACCGTTTTTAAATTATTGAGATTTAAAGTAGAACCTTGCTTATGGCTTCCTTATCTTCTTACACATTTGCCAAAGCTTCCTCTATGAGGAAGCCAAAATTGATCGACACATGGTTCCTTAAATCATCTCACATCTCAATAATTTAAAAACGGTACAAAACTATGAGGAAGCAATGTGCAAGGTTCTACTTTGCACCCTTTTTTTATATTGCAAACATGCAAACAATTATTTTATGACGCTCCCCTGGTAATTGAGTTTATTCCTTCTATGACAATAGTTGGATTGATGGACGTATGGGGTGCATGTCAAAGTCTTTTCAGTCAACTTCTCGCCACCGGACCGATATATCTATAGAAGTGATTGTGTATAGATATATAGGCAATGTTAAAGTCGCAAGAAGTTGGCTGAAAAGACTTTGGCTCGAAAGACTTTGACAAGCACCCGGATTAATGAGAAATAACAATCATGTCCGCACTTTTTGGATTATTTTCGTACATAATCGCGATTTATTTTTATTCATATGGTCGTGGATGGCAGTCATCGTAGGAACATTCAACGTATAATTTTATGTATTGTAATAACATTCAATAAATCCTAATAACATTTATTGTTAATGAATCGTATGTATGATCCACGATTTCATGAATAAAAATAAATCACGATTATGTTCGAAAATAGTCCAAATAGTGCCCGCATGATTTTTATTTCCCATTAATCCAACTATTTTCAGGTAAAAAACAAACTAAATCGTCATTGAAGCGTCAAGAAATAATTGTTTGCATGTCATGTTTGCATTAAAAAGAAAAGTAAAACAAACACAATAACGGGATTTGAACAAGCGACATCGAGATCGTTGGGCTAACACTTTGTCCCTGCGCCATCGGCGCTTCATGACAGTAACGCACGTGACTAGTGGCTGGTTCATCAGTCGTGGCGACCGTGATTTAAAAAAATTAACAACCATTAAACTAGGGCCTACCATTAAAGAAGCCGAGACACGCGTCTAATGATTTTTAATGTACTATCGACTTATGATAGTTTCATTACATTACATCTCTGAGATGTTTCGATTCATACGTTGTTGCAATAAGATTGCTATTTAGGTCGCCGACCATAATAATATTTCTAAAAATGTGTGTGCTTGGAGAGTACTCTAACGTAATCGCTGGGATTTCTTCCCTTAGGTCTTCTATACATTGCAGTAAAAAGAATAGGCTGCACATTTTTGCGGCGAACATCGACAATTACGAATTCAGGCGAGTTCGAAAAGATGTTGGGTGAGGTTGCAAGAGTGAGAGCCATTATGTGAATGTAACCATGACTCCGAGATTGAAACTATATGAAAATTATTTGTAGTTATAAATGACTGAATTCGTTCGAAATGACCAACGAGAGAATCTACATTAAAGCTGGCTATTTTTAACACCTTCTTAGAGGATGCAATTGTTGTGTGTGTTCCAGTCTCTGCGTCATTGCCAGAAAGTCATTCTAATTTGTTGATTTCGGTTTCAGACATGATTGTGATAGGCGAATCTCCCTCAGTCTTGCGTACGAAAATTTGACCACATCTGGTTAAAACGAATTTATGCGAATTTCGTTTTGTTTCAGCTTTTACTATACGCAAGAGATTTCAGGTTACGGAAGGTTTCGTTCATGTAAGTGCGTTCTGGGGCGATGCATGAGAAGACTTCTGCAATTGTGAGCTCGCGTTTTCTTTTCATCATTTTAAGTGGGTGGTCGCGAATGTCAAATGATTTAAACGCGACCATAATAGATTAGCGGGCCGGTATAGCTTGTGTTGTTCCGTCACGTCCCGTGCGGCGTTATTGTTTATATTTGTTATGTCACGATCATTACGAGTGTGGTCCTTCTTGTGATTTAACGAATTTCTAGAATGTCTGTCACAATTTTAAGAATGCCTAGTGTAAGAAATACCTTATCGACTAGCATTTTCGTAATACCAAGAACAGGCATTGGGCCCGACAGAACGGGCATTGATTTCCGATGTGCGTGGAATAAAGGCAGTCGGAACGGCGCTGTTTAAAATCGAGGTCTGTGATTCGACGTTTTCGAGTTCGCGCGCAGAAGAATTGAACTTTTCTACGAGGATGGTAATACGAGTTTCGTGATTTGTAACTTTTTCGTTAAGCTCACACATATTTTGGATCGCAAGATAAATATCGTTATTTGTTTTAGTATGTTGTTTAATAAATGATTCGAGTTCAGACCACGAATCATGAAATTGTGTATTACTGCTGCCATTTACGTTCGGTTGCGAGTCAAGAAAGAATGAGCTCGTCGACAGTGGTGTGTTGTCACGGACCAGGGGTAGACCCGGTGGTGTTCAACGTGAAGTGTTAAGACCACTCGCATTCGCTAGAGTTACGTCGGGCGTGTCATACATATTTGCGAGGTTCTGTTTACAACACGAGCGTGCCGAATTTATATGGATGGACGCTCTATCGCAGCCCGGATGGAAAGAAGATTGACACGTTGGGCAGAAAACAGATTTGTCGGCGATTTTTTGAAGCACTTGTTACAAGTGATCGATGACACACGATAGCTTGTTCACGTATGCATAGTAAAGCGATAGATAAGTTCTGTTTTACCGGCCGAGAACGAGGATCAATATAAGATCAATATAGTCCCGAGCTGGATGGTAACGATAGCGCTGCTGATTGTCGATGGATATCGATGCAAAACTACAACTCGAAATAGGCGGCGTGCTCTCTAGACGACGTCGATTATCAGCGTATTATATTTCGCCCTGATAAATACGGTCCCGTCTTGAATTATCGACTCCTAACTGTGACCTACGGTACAGTCTGCAGATGAGGTTCAAAGTTCAGAATAAGCAATGTTCAACAAGGCCAAAATTTCTAAAACGCAATGCTTCGAACGACAATGTTACGAACGGTCGCGGCGCAAAATGAAATTGTTTCGAATGGTCGAAATTTCGAATCGCATTGTAGCCTACGTACAATGTTCCAAACGCCTATACCAGTCGCCGCGGTGATCAACATTTCCCGACTTACGAGCTTTCTCACGCGTAAATTATCAAAGTTAGATACATGCGGTCGTTGACTTTTTTATAGAAAATTTAATTCTCTTCAATATTGTTTATGTGAACTTTTAGTCTAAATAGCGTTGTTTATCCAGCGTTTACACAGAAAAAAATAAAACGATGAGAAAATCGATGCATTTTTAAATTCCCGTCGAAACGCTGGATAGACAACGCTATATAGACGAAAAGTTCACATGAACAATGTTGTAGAAAATTGAATTTCCTATGGAAAAGTCAGTGACGGCATATATCTAACTGTGATAGTTTACGCTAATCTTTAAATTAGCGATAATTCAAAAAAATAACAACCGCCGCTGTTTTTAACATTTCCTGACTTTCGAGCTTTCCCACACGTAAATTATTTCTCCTCTGAGTCACGGCCGCTTCGAAGCCGGAATTCGGGCGCTGCAGTCGCATGCACCGCTCTCACGCTCGAGCCCGCTCACGCTTCGTTTCCTCCGTCAAAATTATTGGATTCTTGGAGCGAGAGCCCTCGTCAAGAATCGTATATATCGGTGTCTAACCTGCGTCCGACAACGCGCTGTCAGGGGTCGGCAGACGTGGTCTGCCGACCCCTATCAGCAACATTGGTACGAATTTTCAAGGCGCTGAAAAAGAACTACTCCGTGCGTTCACTGCCACACTTAAGGGGACTGAGTCACCTGAGGGGTATAAAAAATCGATTTTTTAAAGTTAAACTTTTATACTATCGCCTTAATTTTTTCCGTCCATCTATCGCATGTCGCATTACAGCCGGCCGTGGAGTAGGGGTAAAGTGAACGGCGCTCGACAGAGCAACCAAGGCGGCGCCAACGGCTCGTATTAGCTGACCTTGTAGCATTTATATTCTCACTTATTCGTGCAAGGGGCCCGCGGTATTTGTGTGTCTTGATCAGTGTATTTATGTGAATGTTGTTCACTTGATCGCGATGGACAAAGATACAGCTAGTGAATTGAATAAACCGGTCGAGGGAGAAAAAATCAAGAATAGTGCAAAAACATCCGGCGACGATAAATTAATTATACGCCGTTAAAAGATAGATTGCCTAAACATGTGTATTGCCGATGAAGTCTCGAATTTTATAATCAGCCGACGGGGTTTCTCGATGATAACATTCGATGTACAAAGTTTACGAGCTTATTCGAAAGATGTTTCTACAATACTGACGAAATTAATCAACACCCTTGTTTTATCCGAAACTAATTTGAAAGACACTGACAATATTCCCAATTTCTATTGTGTGAGTCGAAAGAAACATATCAATTCTCGGTATGGTGGAGTAGCTATATTACAGAACAATAACAATTCATTGAGAGTTCGATCAGAAATGCAAGCATACATAAACAACATGAATATTAGTCAAGCAACTACTTCCGAATCTGCCGTTGGAGATTTTCGTGCAGCTGTATGTCAACTTGCTGACAACAGAAAACTTGTAATTGCGTCAATTTATATCAAAGTAAATAAAAAAATAGATGATATCGAGGATTTTCTAGGCTTTCATCTAGCTTCATTTGCTACGTCTTCGACACAAATTTTGTGAATACGTGCAAACGAAAATATTGGCATTCGCGAATATTTTTCTCGAGAAATATATTCGCGAATGCCTGTTATTTTATCTGGTAATTTCAATACAGATTTTAAGAAAGAGGAATCTGCTCTACTTACTGAATACTCGAGATAAGTATTTAATCTTGAAATGGAAAATGATAAAAATATATCAACCACGAGATATGGTACTACGATCGATGCGGTTTTTACTGGATACATTGAAAAAATAGAATGTAAGTTATAATATACTTACTTTAGTCACCATAAAATATTGGTCACATTTTTAGACTGTGAGATTCAAGCCAGAGATGAAGTTATTGATAGAATAACTGAAGTTCAAAATGATTCGATGATTTAAATAAATATTGTGGTCAGTTTTCAACATGCGTCTATCATTTGAATGATTGTATTTATTATGTATTCCGTACTCTAATACGCAGATTTCCAATTATTAAGTTGAAATTAAATACGCGATTCTAATACCCTAAATCGAACATATTTCAGCAAATTTTCAGATTAATGGCTACGCTCCGAAAAAAAGTTTCACTTGCATCGTGGTTTCAGGAACCGCACCAAAATTTAAGAAATTTTTTTTTCGAATCTCCATACGATTTCCTACCTACGTACCAAATTTTAGACCGCGATCTTTAAAAATAAAAAAGTTATGAGCATTTGAAGTAGTAGTCCATAAAAAAGTTCCTCGTCAGATTTTCATGAAACTTGGCATACTTATAGGTATTGATAAGAAAAAGGTTCAGTTCAATTTTTATGGCTTTCCGGAGCGCGAGAAAAAAGATAAAAACCCTTTTATTTTCACACGTTTAACATGGAGCCTTATGGAGAATCACGCGCAATTTGATATAATACAAAAAGTCCTCGTCAGATTTTAATGAAAACACTTAAGCTGCAACTTGAATATTCGGATAACATTTTGAGCACTTGACGGTAGAGATAATGAGACTGTGATGATAATAATGAGCAAATAAACATCGGGAAAATACAGTTTATATCAGGAGTTGGTCGTGATCCAGTAGACATGGCAACGTTGCGCGTTTGTTTCCCATCTTCTCTCTCTCTCTCTCTCTCACTAATCGAAATCATAACACGCGACGTTGTCACATCAAAGTACTACGTACCTCAATCAGGAGATGGTATATCTTAGACTTGCTTTGACTCTTACAGTTTGCGGGATACTACCTTGAAGAGAGTCGTAAATTAAAAAAAAATTATTCAATATTCACATCTGTACTCAAGTACTCATAACTTCTTTAGTTTTGACGATTTCGATCTCAAATTTGTTACGTAGGTAGTCATCAGTGTGAGATTAAAAAAAAAAAGGTGCAAAGTAGAACCTTGCACATTGCTTCCTCATAATTTTGTACCCCTTTCAAATTATTGAGATGTAAAGTAGAACTTTACACATTTGGCAAAGATTCCTCTATGAGGAGCCATGTGTCGATCAATTTTGGCTTCCTCATAGAGGAAGCTTTGGCAAATGTGTAAAATAATAAGGAAGTCATGAGCAAGGTTCTACTTTACATCTCAATAATTTGAAAGGGGTAAAAAATTATGAGAAAGCAATGTGCAAGGTTCTACTTTGCACCCTTGTTTACTTTCGTGACGTTAATGGCTCCTTGTAAGTGTGATGTAAATCGAAATCAATACACATGGGGCAATTCATGTGAAATTTGGAAATTCTAATTCGCATAAAATCTGAACTCCTTCTTAGATTTTGTCCAAAGTCAATACGAAATCTCTTTCGATGATAGTGCAACTTCGTGCTGAGTTTCAGCCGGATATCTAGAAAATTATGAAAACTACAGCACTTACCTTGATTTTTGGAAAAAGTTCAAAACGCCATAAAATCTGAACGTCTTGTTGGATTTTGTCCGAATTCAATAGGGGATCTCTTTGGACAATAGCGCAACTTCGTACCAAATTAAAGTGCGCTATCTCAAAAATTGCTTCAGTTAGAGTGTAAAGACCGTTTTTTTCACATTTAAAAATGATTTAAAACAAAAGCAATGCGTGGATTTTTTCCAAATTCGGTATCGAGCATCTTCCTGTGCTAGTACAACATCATACTGAATTCAAGCTCGATATTTCTAAAATTGTGGGAGCTAGAGACCGAAAATGAATTTTTGAATTTAAAAAAAAATGGTGTAAAAACAAAAGAACTTGATAGATTTCTCTAAAAATTGAATTGTGCTATGCGCCGTGAACCCTTTATATGTGTGACAAATTTCAGCTTGATATCTCAAGCCGTTCTGAAGTTGTAAACGATCAACCAATGTTACACACACACACACACACACACACACACACACACACACACACACACACACACACACACACACACACACACACACACACACACACACACACACACACACACACGCGCGCGCGCACACACACACCCACGCGCCCACGCACCCACGCGCCCACGCACGCACGGAAGCACGGACGCACGCACGCACGGACGCACGGACGCACGGACGCACGGAAGCACGGACGCACGCACGCACGGACGCACGCACGCACGCGAGCACGCACGCACGCGAGCACGCACGCACGCGAGCACGCACGCACGCGAGCACGCACGCACGCGAGCACGCACGCACGCGAGCACGCACGCACGCGAGCACGCACGCACGCGAGCACGCACGCACGCGAGCACGCACGCACGCGAGCACGCACGCACGCGAGCACGCACGCACGCGAGCACGCACGCACGCGAGCACGCACGCACGCGAGCACGCACGCACGCGAGCACGCACGCACGCGAGCACGCACGCACGCGAGCACGCACGCACGCGAGCACGCACGCACGCGAGCACGCACGCACGCGAGCACGCACGCACGCACGCACGCACGCACGCACGCACGCACGCACGCACGCACGCACTCACGCACGCACGCACGCACGCACGCACGCACGCACGCACGCACGCACGCACGCACGCACGCACGCACGCACGCACGCAGGCACGCACGCACGCACGCACGCACGCACGCACGCACGCACGCACGCACGCACGCACGCACGCACGCACGCACGCACGCACGCACGCACGCACGCACGCACGCACGCACGCACGCACGCACGCACGCACGCACGCACACACACACACACACACACACACACACACACACACACACACACACACATTTTTTCTAAATGTGTTTTTTAGATGTTTTGAGACATACTGAACACGTTTTTAAAAACATCTCGGAAAAAAAAATTTCACGAAAACAAAGCTTCCTCTATGAGGAAGCAAAATTATACATCTTTTTAAAATTGAGAATTTTTTTTTCGTAACAATCCCCGGCCTCAATTCATTAAGAATCGTGCCTGGGTCTTGATACTCTATTAGAAAGAAACGGTGTTTGCTTATGTTTTTTCAAGTTTGACCGCGATCTCGCAATATCAAACGATATGGCGATGCCAGGCGCTGGCAACCGAGATGTGTATAACAACCAGGGATGGGCAAATTGTATTAAAAAAAATAAAAAAATACCAAGAGATTTTCCACTTGTCATTTATCTCGTTCCGAAATACAGAGTGATTTTTCACTTGTTATTTTGTTCGAGTCGAAATATCAAGCTGTCTATCACTCTTGACTTATTTCGACGTGAAATATCGAATTTATTTCCACTTACCGCTTCGAACGTATACAAATGTAGAAACACTTGAAGGCGAACGAAATTCTAAGTGAATTCCGGCCCGGCATTTGTTTTGATTTCGGCCAAGTGACGAACCACTTGCCGCGCGAGCCGCGGCAAGTGGTTTCCATTCACTTATGCCCGGTATAAGTGAATTTATACGTCACTTGAATTTCCGAAACGAGTAAATATGCGCTATTCGTCTCGCTCCTTGCCAAATTACATTCTACCCGATATATATAGATGAATATACGCTAAAAAAATTAAATTAAATTAAACTCTTTCAAAAAGACTTTTTTTCAAATTTTTTAATTCAAAATCTCAATAAAATCTAATTTTTTTTTTCGTTAAACAAATTTTAATTTCTCGTTTTTTTTTCGTTGAACAAAAATCTCAATTTCTTGTTTTTTTTCGTTGAAAAATAATTCATTCTTGAACATTAGGGTGTCCGGCCAAAAAAAATTTTTCGCTGATTTTTGCGAGGCGCATCCGGCACAAAGGGTCTTGCATCTGTATAATCGTGCTGAACGATGCGCTTCACCAGACTATATTTCGGATCCCGCCAAATTATTTATATTTTTTAATTTCAGTAACATGTCGGAATATTTTTTTTATCGAATGAACGCTCATTTCTAGGGTTCCGTAGAAATCTACGAAACTCTTATAGTTTCGGCGAATCCGTCTGTCTGTCTGTTCGTCCATCTGTCTGTATGTCACAGTCCCCCCATTCGTTCAGTTGTGCATCGATTGAGATGAAATTTGGTATACAGACGTAGATTGGTGACCTAAAGACAGAAATAATATGTTTGAAAAGAAACGATTTTTTTTTCAAAATAAAAATTTTGAATTTTTTTCAATTGACTACTACAAAATGCCTGTGGAACCCTACCATGCGCGTGCCCAACACGCTACTGGACCACTTTTTAAGCTTCGACACAATGATTTCGTTGTGTTAGGGTCAAATCAAAGTTTTTACATGCGCCATTCCATCAACAGCGTGCTAAGATTCGGCATCGATATCTGCAATCTTCATAATATTTACGAAGCTTGAAGTGCATGCTGAAAAGTAACGGCCCATTTTTTTTCATAATTTTTTTAAATTATTCTGGCAGCTGTAGACAGTCGCAAAAGGGGCACCGCTATCAGTAATGTAACTTGTCACATTGTCCCCGTAAAGTGACTGCGAAAAAGTACAGGAAACATTTTTTTTCTCAGCAGTAGAACTTTTTTCATCGATGCCAGCCTTCCTTTTCCAAGTTTGTTCAATTTCTTCTCATCGTTTCGATCATTGTTTGACGACCATCAGTAAATCCCCCCACCCATTGGCGACATTCTTAACAGCATGATCACTTACCACGTGATTGCTGTACAGTGTACACGAAAGCTCCTTACATCGCTATGTGCTATCATGCTTTGTCTGAGCGCAAAGCGTATTCAACGGAAGTGTGTACTTCGACTATCGTCGGAAAACACGCCCCCCTCCCGGCCCCCGTCTTATTGGTGAAATTCTTCACACCAAATTCGCGTACTCTCCTCGTGGTCATCATTCGGCCAGGTATTGACGAGTACGCGTTACGAATACGAAAACGTAGTTGGCTATTTGAAAGTTCGGCGCAATTTGTGATTAAGTTTACAAAGATGGATTTTGAAGAACCGTCAACCTCACGAAGTAGTACAAGTGAAACGCAAACTCCATCCACCGTCCATTCGACAGCGGAATCGGATGGATTGGCAAAGGCGTGTAAAGAAAAAGCGCTCTTGGACGGTAAATTTTTCGCCGTTAATTTATCGAAATCGTCGTTGGCTGGACAAATTGTTGGATCGTGTATGTTGTGCGAACCACGAACTGAAATCAAGGAAACGCTGCACACAACAACGAACTATATACAGCATTTGAAGGTATATTTTTGGTTTAAGTATTTAATTTAATACACGGTGATGAGCACGCGAGTTTCGATTTTGCATTCTTTATATGGTAAAGTCTTAACTCGAGACGGATTTCGAAGCTATTATCAAGACTATCATTAATATATTTTTTGAATTATTTCAAATATTTTGTTTATTATTATTAGACTATTCAATCTCTGACGGTCCAAGTGGTTAAAATTATTCGAAAATCCCCCCCCCCCTCTCTCTCTCTCTCAAAAAGACAAAAAAAATCATAATAAATTAATAATAATAAAAATAATATATATAATATATAATATTATCATAATAATGTGTATATATATATATATATATATATTTAATAATAATAATAATAATAATAATAATAATAATAATAAATTCTGGAGTTCCCGGTTCGATCCCGGGTTGTGGCGAAATTTTTTTTCACGATTTAATTTTTATTTATCAAGAACATAATTCATTATCATTATCATTATCATTGTCATTGCCCCCCCTCCACGGTGCACTGCCTTGTCGGGGCGGAGGGGGCTTGCGCGCTTCTAGGACCCCTTAGGCTATGTCGGCGGAAGTTTAATCTTCCGGTAGGGCCTCCCAAGCCGAAAAGACTAAGGGTGAGAAGCCAGACGAAATGTGCACCAAAGACCAAAGTATGAGCGACGACAACAAGGAGGAAGAGTTTACGGTGCAGAGGAGGGACACCTCAGTACCGGTCCAGGTCAGCTGTGTTAAAGCAGGCAGCGCTGGATCGTCATTACACGACTGCGATCCGATCGAGGTGAGTGACCAGGCCTCAAAAGCTACTGGAAACCGCGCTCTCGCCCTCGATGAACAGAGCTGACGAGTCAGAGCAGAGACGGAGATTGACCCATTCGCACGTAGAGATCGAATTCGGAAATCTCCGATTCGATCCCGCACCATGTCACTTCCGAATACACCGGTCGAGGGAAAACACCAACTACCAAGCGAGAAAACGCCGAGCTCACAAACGCTCAAACGAAAAAGAGTGGTAACCGCACCAGACGACAAGCCGACAGAAACAACCCAGAAACCAGCACCGGATCTGCAGAAAGACTCGCTTCATAGCGATCTGAGCATGATCCAAAAGGTACTGGAGAAAATCGTGACCCAGGTAAAAAATCTCCAGAAAGCAGTGGACGAAACTTACAACTGCAGACGAGAGATCAAAGAAGCCTCCAGTAAACTGAGCTTCCAAGTTGAGTGCCTTCAGAACGAAAACATGAAGGACTGCATAGAAAAAGCCAGGCAAGCACTGGCGGCGCCGAACGCAGATAAGAGGCAAGTCAACGAGCTCAAAAACCAACTCAAGACCATGCAGGAGAGGCATGCTAAGGAACTAAACGATCTGCAGACCGCGACCTGCGAAAGCTACGTGGCCCAAGTAAGACTCAACGAAAAGCGGCATCGCCTCAAGGGTGATGGAAGACTCCAATCGTACCAGCGGATCACTGAAGAAGACTGGGAGGAAGGCATTTTTGGGGCTATGGAAAACCGCAATGCACCGATCTGGGAAGCGGACTCCTGTATGGCTATTCTGCTTCCCTGCAACAAGAGCATTAATCGACTGACAAAGCGGTGGCGCGAGCGATATCGAGGTTTGGTGGAAAGGAAGGCCTCCTTGCGCAGAAACCTGGCCCGGGGGGGCTGGTGAGCATGAGGCAGATACTGAGCTTCCCAGGGGCAAATGAAAAATACATGCAAAAGGACAGAGACGTGCTGTACCCAATCATTGCTGATGGACCGACTAAGACGTTAGAAGATTTGAGCGTTGAACACGTATTCAGCTAGATACAAGAATCGATCGCGGCGATTCGGAACCTGGGGAAATACAAGGTGGCCGTTCCGAAGATAGAAGGCAGCGTGGGACGTGAGCTCGAGAAAATACTCACGTATCTACTTGACGACACAGGCATCAAGGCAACAATCTTTAGCAGCGACCAGAGGTCAAATCGGGATAGATCAAATCAGACCCCTCAGGACACCGTCAGACCAGACGAACCAGCCCGACGCAAGCCATGGCGCGCTTCTGACCATGAAACCTTGCTCATCGAGAGAGATGGAAAATCCTATGCCGACATGCTTAAATTGATCAAGCAATCAGTCATTCCAGAGGATCTGGGAATAGACGTTAGAAGCGTCAGGGAGACCAAGCAAGGGAATGTGCTGCTGAAAGCAAAAAGTGGCCTGGAACAGATCAGAAACCTTAAGGGGGGGGGGTAAGGTTAATTCGATACAAAAAAAAACATATTTTCGTTAATTTTTTTTGACGACACAGTTGATATATATTCATTTCTATAATAACTGCATGATAGAGTAACGTTTGAAGAATATTCTGTGAAATTTTCATTAATTTTTATGAAGAAATGAGCCATTGACAGCGAATCTTCGCGGACGTCTGAAAAAAAAAGTTTCATTGCGGTGCCCCTCATAACTCATCACTGGATCATCCGAAATAAAAAAACCAAAATGATTTCATTAGTTGATAAGTTTCTGCAGGTAACACCGTCGAGATATTTTAAAAAAATAGATTTTTCAATTTTTTACAGCACTTGGAAGTCGAAATACTGATTTTTCGTCAAATTTTTTTTTCAGTATTTCGACTCGAAATCGAACAAAAAGTCCCATCGGCGAAGGTCTCAGTGATGCGCACGACGAAGGTGCTGCACATTAGGGATATGGACTCAACAGCGACGATGGAAGAGATTCAAGAAGCTATAGTGAACCAAGCGGAAGTCGAGCTAACAACGGTGGAGCTCAAAGCTCTGAGACCGGCACGGGGAGGACGCCAAAATATAACGGCAATCACCAGCGAGCCAACTGCGCGAAGACTCCTTGACCTTGGGAAAATCAAGATCGGGTAGACAGTGTGCAGGGTAGTGGAAAGGATAGAAGAGACTAAATGCTACAGATGCTGGGGGTATGGGCACACCAGAGACAAATGCACCCTCCCTGACCGGTCAAACCAATGTCTTAGATGCACGGAAGAGGGACATAAAGCCCTTGAATGCAACAACGAGCCATACTGCGTCAACTGCAACAAGAAGGCCCACCAGACTAACGACAAGACTTGCCCGGAACGCCGAGGTACAAGAAGACCAACGCAACCAAGCGATGCCAGGTAGCCTACGCCTCCTGCAAATAAATGCCAACAGGAGCCGAGCGGCCATGGACATGGCTCTCGCGACCAGCGCCGAAGTGAAAGCAAGCATGCTTCTAGTGAGCGAGCCAAATAGGCGGGCTATTAACGGCAGGCAAGACTGGGTGAGTGACAAGGACCAAGATGCAACACTCAAAATTCTAGACAAGGACCTCGTCACAGAAGCGCAAGGCAGCGGGACGGGCTTTGCGTACGTAATGACACGCGACACCATCCTATACAGCTGCTACTCCTCGGGCAACCAGGAGCTCGAACATCTGGACCGAAACCTAACAGAAATAGGGGAGCATATAAGGGTGAATCGAAAGGAAGCTGTCGTAACTGGCGATTTCAACGCGAAATCACCCCTATGGGGGATGCCGAGAACAGACAGAAGAGGGCAGCTAGTATCAGAATGGATCGCGGAGATGGACTTGGCGGTGGCAAAGAAGGGGAACTGTCCGACATTCCAAAGGCACGGAAGCTCGTCTATTCTTGATCTGACGCTCGTGACCGAACGGATCGCAAGCAGAATCAGTCACTGGGAAGTGTGCGATAAGGTATCTCTCAGCGATCATAGCTATATACTCTGCCAGATAGACCAGTGTCTCAACGAACCCGCTATTGCCCCACTCGCACGCAGAGGATGGGCAGTCCGAAAACTCGACAGAGAGAAACTCTCCACAGAGGCGAAAAGAATCACCCCAAACGATGCTAACACCTCTGGGGAGGGGTTCTCGCTAGCCCTCAAGTCCTTGTGCAACCTATCCATGCCACGGATGAGGAAAAACATTAATGGGAAAAGATTTGCGTACTGGTGGAATGACGACATCGCCAAGCTCAGGACCGACTGCATCAAAGCGAAGAAGACATATACGAGGGGTAGGAGGAGGCAATCGGAAGAAACATGCTGGCTATTATGGGAGGGATATATCGTCGCCAAAAAACGCCTGAAGACCGGCATAAAAACAGCCAAAAGAGCGTGCTGGAGACTGGTCTGCAAGGAAATAGACACAGACGTATGGGGCAATGGCTACCAGATAGCAATAAGAAGAATGACTGGCTTCCCACGGAACCCAAAACTGACCATGGAGTTTGTCACGAGAATCGCCGACGCCCTATTTCCGAAACACAGCACCGTAGCATTCGAGAGCGCTACGAACGATAACTTCACCCCCTTCACGCACGAAGAACTCAAGACTGCGAGTGGAAGGCTGAAGAACGGCAAGGCTCCTGGGCCAGGCTGCGTCCCCACGGAAGTAATTAGACAGCTCACAGAGAACAACGCTTCCTACGTCCTGGCAGTTTATAACAAACTGGCTAGCACGGGGACCTTCCCCGCGAACTGGAAAAAAGCGAAGCTGGTGCTAATAAAAAAAGGAGACAAACCGACGGATAGGCCATCCTCCTATAGACCGATCTGCCTCCTAGACATAGAAGGGAAACTCTATGAGCAGCTACTAGTAGCCAGGCTCACAAAAGAAATCAAAAGGACGGGTGATCTCGCAGACAGCCAATACGGTTTTAGGAAGAAGCGTCAAATTATAGACGCCATACAAGAAGTCGTGCGAGCCGGGACCGAAGCGGAAGCCTATTCGAGTAGGAATCGGCGGATATGCGCCGTTGTGACAATAGACGTAAAAAACGCGTTCAATAGCGCATCATGGCAACACATACTCGACGAGCTCCGGACACGGGGAATCGACGAGAACCTAGTGAAAATAATACACTCATACCTTAGCGAAAGAGTCATCATCCTCAAAGCTGAAGGAGCCGAGAAAGAGCTACCAACAAATAGTGGCGTCTCACAGGGCTCAGTGCTCGGACCCACACTGTGGAACATCATGTATGACGGACTGATCAGAATGGAAATGCCAACGGGAACCAAGCTTGTCGGATTCGCGGACGACGTAGCTATAATTGCGACAGACAGAAGTGAAAGTCAACTAGAAACGAAGGTCAATACAGCGCTCCAGCGCGTAGAAAACTGGATAAAACGAAAGGGACTCGCTCTCGCCCCGGAAAAAACAGAAGCGGTTGTAATAACAAAGAAAAAGAAGATACCCAAGCTGCGCTTCAGACTTCAGGGCGTGGAAGTCCGCCCAAGCAAGGCTATTAAATATCTAGGAGTTTGGATTGATTCGAGGATGAAATGGGGGTTTCACATTGAAAAAGCAGTAGAGAAGGCTCAAAAAACATCGAGAGCCCTGGCGTCAATACTGCCGAACACTGGGGGCCGCGGGCCTCAAAGAGAAGACTTTTGGCAGGCGTCGTGCATTCGCAAGTGCTATACGCTGCCCCTGTCTGGTTCAAGGCAGTAGATACAAAAGCGATCAAGCGAAAAGTTCGAGCTCTACAGAGGCAAATGCTCATAAGAGTATGCTGCGCGTACAGGACGATCTCGGCAGATGCGGCAGCCGTGATAGCGGGGATTCCCCCAATAGACCTCATCGTTAAAGACCGAGCAAATCAAAACCGACACAGGACGGAAGACGAACGGGAGAGAGAAAGCACGATTGCCGGAGACTGGCAGCGCGAATGGGACCGGGCGGACCACGGTCGCTGGACGTACAGACTGATTCCAAATATAGAGAAATGGACTACGGAAAAAAAAGGCGAAGTTGACTTTCACCTCACGCAAGCGCTATCCGGACATGGATGTTTTAGGAAATATCTCCACGATAGGATAAGAGCAGACACGGAGGAGTGTATCTACTGTGGCGCGGTCGATGATGCCGAACACACGTTATTCGCATGCACAAGATAGGAAGAGGAGAGAGACGAATACACACGGAAAACAGGGAAAATATTCGACATTGCGAACATGATGAGCAGCCTTGTAGAGTCTAAAGAAGAATGGGAAGCAGCTAGCAGCGTTGTAGGAAAAATCATGGGAGAGAAGCTTATCGAACACAGGAGAGGGCAGTAAAGCCCAGACAGCAGATACACTGAAGACAATGCGAGAGCGAATTTCCAGTGTATTCTATGCAAGAAGGGGTGGATTATTATTAGTCAGTAAGAGTCTGACACTACCCACGAACACCTGTGGGTGTCCGATGCAGGATTTTTTTTTTGCCCTCCTCAAAAAAAAAAAAAAATCATTGTCATTGTCGTTGTCGTTGTCGTTGTCGTTGTCATTGTCATTGTCATTGTCATTGTCATTGTCATTGTCATTGTCATTGTCATTGTCATTGTCGTTGTCATTGTCGTTGTCGTTGTCGTTGTCGTTGTCATAGTCATAGTCATAGTCATAGTCATAGTCATAGTCATAGTCATAGTCATAGTCATAGTCATAGTCATAGTCATAGTCATAGTCATAGTCATAGTCATAGTCATAGTCATAGTCATAGTCATAGTCATAGTCATTGTCATTGTCATTGTCATTGTCATTGTCATTGTCATTGTCATTTTCATTGACATTTTCATTGTCATTGTCATTGTCATTGTCATTGTCATTTTCATTGTCATTTTCATTGTCATTGTCATTGTCATTTTCATTGTCATTTTCATTGTCATTGTCATTGTCATTGTCATTGTCATTGTCATTGTCATTTTCATTTTCATTGTCATTTTCATTGTCATTGTCATTGTCATTGTCATTGTCATTGTCATTGTCATTTTCATTGTCATTGTCATTGTCATTGTCATTGTCATTGTCATTGTCATTGTCATTGTCATTGTCATTGTCATTGTCATTGTCATTGTCATTGTCATTTTCATTGTCATTTTCATTTTCATTATTATTATTATTATTATTATTATTATTATTATTATTATTATTATTATTATTATTATTATTATTATTATTATTATTATTATTATTATTATTCCATTTTTCTCGGACTTACATATTTTGTCCGGTGGTTTAGTAGAGAAACACGCGGACCATGGTCAAGCGTGTTCTCTTTACAACTGTTAAATTACATTATATTACACTTACGCTAATATAATACATGAATCTTATAGTATATTATATTACATTTATGCTAATCCAATACATGAATCTTATAGTACATTTAGGAACTTTCGAGTTAGTGAGCACGTATCTATAATAACGGATTTTTGTAGTTGAATGTATGTTTTTGGGTGAAGTTGTATGGCTCTAATGTATCTGTGAATATCGTGTGGTATGACTCCTGTAGATGATAGGATGATTGGTATTATTTCGACTTTTTCCTGGTGCCACATGTCTTTAATCTCTTCGGCTAGTTGAATGTATTTTTCTATTTTTTCTCCTATTTTCTTTTGTATGTTTCCGGTGTTTGGTATCGATATTTCAATGAGTTGGGTGATTTTCTCTAGCTTGTGTATGAGCGTGAGATCTGGTTTGTTGTGTGGTGTTGTCCTGTCTGTAGTGATGCTTCTGTTCCAGTATAATTTGTAGTGTCTGTTTTCAAGTATGTTCGGTGGTTGGTATCTGTATATGGGTGTGTGTTCTTGTATGAGCTTGTGTTTTATGGCCAGTTGTTGATGGATGATTTTTGCGACGTTATCGTGTCTTCTAATGTATTCTGTGCCCGCTAATATTGTACATCCGCCTGTAATGTGGTCTATTGTTTCTATATGGTGATTACACAGTCTGCATTTGTCTGTCGTTGTGTTGTGGTCTTTGATTATGTGTTTGCTGTAGTATCTGGTGTTAATGACTTGTTATTATTATTATTATTATTATTATTATTATTATTATTATTATTATTATTATTATTATTATTGTTATTATTATTATTATTATTATTTACGCCTAAACTTTTAATCTCCACTTCCAGAGGAAGCACCCGAAAGCGTACGAAGAAGATTATATCGCTTATAAAAAATTTAAAAAATCTGAAGCCGATGAAAAAGGTTCTTCGGCTGGGCGAAAAAAAAAACGATTCTTGCAATTTTTCGCAGTCAGTGTACGGGGACAATGTGACCAATTACATTCTGGAGAGCGGTGCCCCTTTTGCGACCGTAGAAATGCAATCTTTTGGTAAAATATTCTATGGTAAAAGGATTTGTATAGTTACATTTGATATATTATCGCGATACATGGGTCATTCGATACATGTTGATCGTAATTTCCTAGATTTGAATATAAAAAAAGAGGCGTGCCATTGAAGCACATGTCACGACGTACGCTCGAACGTCGTATCCACACGTCGCATCGTCGTCAAATGGACCGTATTCTGACGGAATTAAAAGATACCGTGATTTACGTCTGCACAACGGCTGATATTTGGACGGCAAATAGTCGCCGGTTTTTAGGTGTCACAGCCCATTGGGTGAGTTCGGGAAATTGATGGTAAAATTGCCATAGAAAAATATTTTCAAACAACCTTCGGCGTAATAAAATATGTTTTCGTAGATTGATCCAAAAAATTTTGGGAGACATTCTGCTGCCATAGCATGTCGAAGGTTTCCCGGACCCCACACCCACGATCGAATCGCAAACTTGTTGGAAGAGATTCACGAAGCTTTTGGTCTCGACTCACAAAAAATCGTTGCCACAGTCACGGACAACGCGAGCAATTTCAAAAAAGCTTTCGAAGCATTTGGCGTGGACGCCGTGGACGTCGCCGAAAATGTTGATGTCGACCGGACGTGTGCCTCTGATTCCGATACTGAGGTACGTTTAGATGATGTGGGTTCAAGCGAAATCGAAAACGCTGTCCAGGATTACAGTGGCGATCACGTTGATTCGTTGTTCAGTGGCTTGCCGCGCCATTTCAAGTGTGCAAGCCACACATTGAATCTGTTGGCGACCACGGATGTTTTGAAAACGATCAAAGCATCTAAAGCGTTGTCGTCGAGGTTCAATAACGTTATAGCACGTTGCCAATGCTTGTGGAACGTTTTACGTTCCCCAAAACGACGAGAGATATTAACCCAAACACTCGGGCAATGTCTCTCAAGACCTGTAGTGGTGAGATGGAACTCTCTTTACAAAGCGCTGCAGCAAATTTATGATCTGCGCGGAAAAATCGATGAAGCTAATACGATCCTAAGCATTTCGAATCCGCTGAAAGACACTGATTACGTATTCATTTCTGAGTACCTCGAGTGTTTGAAGCCGGTCGCGGACACACTCGATAGGCTCCAGGGTGAAAAGTCGTGTTTTTATGGATGCCTTCTACCTGGTCTTGTCTCGCTGCGCCGTAAACTTAATCAGGCCAAGCTGAGCGGAAAGTTGGACTATTGTCAAACGATCGCGGTCGACTTGGTGGAAAATCTAGAAAATCGCTTTACCGATTTTTTCAAAGTCGTCGGAAACATTGAATCCGCGGCGGTAGCAGCAGTATTGCAACCGCAGTTCAAAACGCGGTGGCTGAGATGCCTTAGCTCCGCCGCACAGGTCAAAGTTCGAGAGGCTGTGATGGAGGCAGCGAAGGAAGCTCGATCGTAAGTGAACAACCGTCTATTTTTAACGACGATTATGACTTCGGTGAAGATGATATACCCGCAAGCAGCGGTGATTCTTCTTTTGGCGAGTCGGCAACGGAATTGCAAATGCGGGCTTATATGAATGATCCCTGCAGCGAGAATATGTCGGTTATTGATAAATATCCCGAAATCAAAGATTTATTTATAATGTATAATACACCGCTACCGTCATCTGCACCGGTTGAAAGGTTATTTTCGTATGCGACAATGACGAATCTGCCTCGGGGTACAATCGTCTAACGGACGACAATTTCGAAATTCGGACACTGGCTAGATGCAATTCAAGCATCTCATAAATACCTGTGCGGGTAAGTTAAGCAAGAAGTACGCTTAAGCCTCACTATTCCCACCCCCATTAAGCGATGGTTGAAAGAGAATCACGTTGTCTCCAAGCAGTGATAAAAATTCGAAGAATAGGTCTAAAATACTTTTTTCTGAATTCTCGTTGAATAAATCGTCTCTCAATCTCAGAGATGATACAATTTTTTTAATAAGAACTATCTCAGAAAACAATGTGCATTAGTGCATTAGTTAAAACCCTCGCTTCGCGTGGGCAAATCCCCATTTACACACGTTGTGACATAAAATTGTATACGATACTATTTTTTCATATGTTATGATCGGATAAAATATTTCATTTGATTGTCAACAAATTGGATAAAAATTATTTTGATGTTAAAAGATATATATCACATGAAGCAGCAGAGCTAATGATTGATAAATCTTTGGATGACGTTCCTCAAAAATATTGATTGCACCTATGAGTTATTGCTGAATAAATTGAAATATAATTCCTCCTTCAGAATATAACGCTCGAAAACTATTTTTAACAATAAATGTTTTTGGAGTAAATCGGGTAAATTGTGTAACTAGAATATTCAGGGACAATGGGTCCCATTCGCAAGAAAGAACGCGTTTACGAAGGCATGTTCGAACTCACGAAGAAAGACATCACGGTTCAGTATCACGGCGTTGATCCGTAAATCGTCACGCAATTGTTCGAACGATTGTTTTATTTCATGTGCGCAAGAGCGTTGAACGATTTGTTGTTGCGGAACGAATTTCACCATTGGACCAAGGGCATGCAGATAAGATACAATTTCAGCCATTTGAAACAATGGGCGAGGGATCATCAATTGGGATCGGCCGTTGATGCTACACAACCGATCGTTCAACGAAAAAAAAGAAATTAAGATTTTTGTTCAACGAAAAAAAAAGAAATTAAGATTTTTGTTCAACGAAAAAAAAAAAAAACAAGAAATTGAGATTTTTGTTCAACAAAAAAAAACAAGAAATTGAGATTTTTGTTCAACGAAAAAAAAAAAAGAAATTAAGATTTTTGTTTAACGACAAAAAAACCAGGAATTGAGATTTTTGTTTAACGAAAAAAAATAAGATATTGAGATTTTTGTACAACGAAAAAAAAAAAAAGAAATTCAGATTTTTTTTAACGAAAAGAAACCAAGAAATTGAGATTTTTGTTCAACGAAAAAAAAAAGAAAATAAGATTTTTGTTCAACGAAAAAAAACCAGGAATTGAGATTTTTGTCTAACGAAAAAAAACAAGATATTGAGATTTTTGTACAACGAAAAAAAACAAGAAATTGAGACTTTTGTTCAACGAAAAAAAAAGAAATTAAGATTTTTGTTCAACGAAAAAAAAACGAGAAGTTGAGATTTTTGTTCAACAAAAAAAAAAACGAGAAGTTGAGATTTTAGTTCAACGAAATAAAACAAGAAGATGAGATTTGTGTTCAACGAAAAAAAAACCGAGAAATTAAAATTTTTTCAACGAAAAAAAAAAAAAGATTTTATTGAGATTTTGAATTAAAAAATTTGAAAAAAGTCTTTCTGAAAGAGTTTAATTTAATTTAATTTTTTCAGCGTATATTCATCTATATGTATCGGGTAGAATGTAATTTGGCAAGGAGCGAGACGAATAGCGCATATTTACTCGTTTCGGAAATTCAAGTGACGTATAAATTCACTTATACCGGGCATAAGTGAATGGGAACCACTTGCCGCGGCTCGCGCGGTAAAACGATTTTATAGTAACCTATTATTCGACTGTTTTTTCAAAAAGTTTCAAAAAAATTATTTTCTATTCACATTATTGTACGCCACAATGTCCAGAGAGCAGATAAAAAAATCCTACACTCATCTGAGAATGATGTTTATTACATTAGTATATTATGACACTCGTACGAAAAAAATTTTTCTGACGAGTGTGAGTTTGCAGAACTCGCGCACGCCGGAATCCACTGGCATTTCATCCCTGCACCCGCACCTCATTTCGGAGGACTGTGGGAAGCAGGCGTTAAAAGCTTCAAGCATCACATGAAACAAGTAGTCGGCTCCCATACGTTGTCGCAAATTGAGTTAGCCACGTTACTGGGCCAAATCGAGGCGTGTTTTAATTCCCGCCCGATTTCCCTGCTACGCGATGACCCAGGGAGCTTCGAAGCGCTTACCCCTTGGCATTTTTTAATTGATCGCCCTCTTCTCAGTGATCCTGAGCCCTCGCTGCTCGAAGTAAACGAAAATAGATTGTCACGTTGGCAAAAGGTCCAAGCCATGCGCGAGCATGTCTGGAAAGCTTGGACTCACGATTATCTACATACGCTGCAGCAGCGTACAATGTGGTATATATATTCGCGTTCGCTTCAAATCGGAGCCATGGTACTCCTCAAAAACGAATTGCTTCCACCTTCGCGTTGGGGACTTGCGCGAGTGATCGCTACCTATCCTAGCCCGATGGCCTCGTGCGTGTAGTGTCATTACGTACTGCGACAACGACACTTAAGCGCCCGATTACGAAAGTGTCCGCTTCCCTGCGACTCGTCTCCTACCGCGATGGAGAATTAAACAACGTGTTTCCTTATTAAGTTCTACTAAGAATTATTGTCAGGCTTCTGTTTGTAAAAATTCAGTTAATAAGTCTTTTGTCACGATGTCGGTTGAAATTTGTACAACCAGATTGATCACACGGACGGCTCGTATTAAAACTTTTAGACTTTTCGTTCCATGCGGAACGAGGCAGGCGGTATGTTTAGATCCGACATTCAATATTCAATAATATTCTACCGAAAGTAGAGGCTGTTTTTCGTGAGGCGACGAGTTTCGCCCCCCCCTCCCAGGTGCACACGATACTTTATATGACGAAGCCGTGTTTTTCGAGCTGCATGCAACTGAATGCATATCCTCGACGTATCGCCACGTCGATGGGGTCCAGGGGCGTAGCCTCGGTGGGGGGTTGGTGGAGGAGCCCCCCACCAAGAAAAAATGAAATTAAAATGAAACAAAATAAAATAAAAGCACTCACATAAAAGTGTTAAAATACGACAAATATTTGTGAAAGTAATGTTCAAGTTAATTTTTTTATTCCATAAGAAAAAATGTAACACAATGTGACCGATATTATTAACACGGTTATATAAGAGGTTACATCGGGAAGCGACGATTTCACGAATTGAAAGGAATTGTTTTCGGTCAGGCTTGGTATACATGGCCACCGCGTGATAGCGCTTGATCGACTCGAGTACGATCTCACGTTATTGAAAGAACAAAAAAACGTCGGATAATATCTCCGGCCGCTGAACGGACTTTTATCATTGCTTTTTTTGTACTAGGACTTTTTCGTGTGTGTTTTTTGGTTTGTTTACCATAGCAACAGTCGAGAGTCGTCGAAACGCCTGCTTTGGCTTTTCCAAACACGCCCAAAAAAGTGAGGAAAATACGGCTGCGTTATATAATAGTACATTATGACACGAGTACGAAATTTTTTTTTCTGACGAGTGTGAGTTTGCAGAACGAGCCGAAGGCGAGTGTAAAACTACATTTTACGCACGGCGTGTCATAAAACATATTTGCTATAAAACACGTTGGTAATGTAGGACTCTCTAAAACTTGAACAAAGAGTTAAATATAGAGTAGACTGTGTCACTTTTGGTTTTTTTTTTCGTCGAGTAGAGAAGAGTCTATAGATGGTAGCTTTAAATACCCAGAAAAAAATTGGCAGCTTAATACATTTTTTTCTTCAGGTCGCTTATCGCTTATTTCTGTTTCCTATTTCATTAACACTATGTATTGAACTTACTTTCCACTCCCGGAATTCGTTGTTAATCTAAAAAAAAATTGCAACTGAGAAAAACAAATTGTTTACGTGTTAATCAAAGGCAAAATCGAATTCTTGAGAGCGGAACCTCTAAATATTGTCACATTGTGCTTCAATATTTCCAGATGTCTCCTCATAGTATCTACTTCAAATGTGAAAGCTACCGGAAGAATCGAAATTTTTTTTTCCATTCATATGAAAAAGGCTTTTGTTTCAATTCTTCTGGATATAATTTATATTGGTTATACTTCGTTCCTTTAATTGATTAAGAGTTTTAACAGAGAAAGCAGAATCAGACATTTTTTTCTAAATAGAACCAAAACGTGAAAAAAAATTCGACGAACTTTATCCAAAAGTTAAGAATAGAAATCTTAAAAATGTTGCAATAAAAATTCGGCCGCAATCGCCAAGAGTTTCATGAAAACCAAAATAATTTGACCAGAGGAAATCGTAATCATAATCACGGGGTATGAAACTTAATCTATTAGTTTTATGGTATTCCAATATTTCAATCATTAACTTACGCCAGTTTTTCGACTGAGTTGCATCAATTCTTTGTGGAACATTTCTATTGCCAATACGACATTCGGTATTACTTTTGTCTCCTTTATGACCTTGTTCCTCTGTGCGTGGCCATCAGCCTTACCTTGATGACGGTTCTGATTCTCCTAATGGACAGATAGAAATATAAGTAATACAACGTCCCATACATACAATCTCACAAAAGTCTTATACTAAGAATAACGAATAAGAGCCACAATAGCATTCCCGCGATGAGAAGCCAATCGTCGCGGGGTCACAACGGTTAGCATTTTCTGATACATTTGCTGCAATTTAAGGGGGGCTAACAAGGAGACTATACGACCGACGGATTTTTGTAATTTTTTATACTTATAGTACAGACAGGTCCAGACTCAAATAACAAATCCCCAAAGCCATAGGGCCAGATATCCAGATGGTTTGGGAAAAATGAATTTTGAAAAATGTGGGTAAATTACGAACGACGGAAATGATCTGAAGTTATAGCATTTTCAAGCAGCGATCGCGGGTCGGTGGATAGCGTACAAGACGGTGTTGGTATTCATTAGATCGCAGGTTCAAGTCCCACATATGACATTTTTTTTCCTTTCAACTTTCAGCCCCTATACCCAAATCACTTTTACATGAGAATGTTTATATTGAATCAACTTTTTTATACAACAATAAAACTGTAATGTAAGAGATTTGCTTATTTTATATTTTTCCTTAATTCTAACTAACTTACAGTACAAAAGTAATAGTTACATTCATGGCGTTCGCTCTTTTTTATTGCACTTAAGTAAAACGTTTTACGACGAATATCATTTGGGCTCCTGCGAAACTTTGGAGCAAGATTAGAAGATTACGTGATTGTAAGAAAAACTAAAGTTCGACGAAAAAAATAAACGCCATAAAATTGTAACTATTATTTTTGTACTATAAGTTAGTTAGGATTAAAGAGAAATATAAAATAAGCAAATTTCTTAGATTATACTTTTTATTTTTACATTAAAAAGTTCATTTAATATAAACATTCTTATGTAAGCGATTTGTGTTTAGGTGCTGAAAGATTTTAAGAAAAAAACAAATCATCTGTGGAACTTAAATCCTTCAGCGCATTTCCGTCACTCGTAATTTATCCACATTCTTCAAAATTAATTTGTTCCAAAACTTCTGGATATCTGGCCCTTTGGCTTTGTTATTTGGATCTGGACCTTTCTGTACTATAAGTATAAAAAATTACAAAAATCCGTCGACCGTATAGTCCCCTTGTAAGTCACCTAAAAAATTGGAAAAAATACTTTTCCACGTGACGTGATCAATCCAAATTTAGAATCGATTTTACCCTTAAACAATACTCACACTTAGCTATCGTTTCAAATTTTTTCATAGCGATATCAAGCTATCTACCTGAACGCTGTATTTATCACAAAATGTATCACTTGTCGTAGCTTTTGGACCATTCGACTCAACGGATTTTCAATTCTGACGTCTTATTTTGTTTGTAACAGACTACATACTTGGATGCAAGGTGACATTAATTTATGGCGACCTTTTATTTCACTGTTTATCCAAAAAATTACGGAAAACTTGTTTTTGATTCACGTTAAAGACTGTCACAATGTCCAGAGAGCGTAGATAAAAAAATTCTACACTCATCCGAGAATGAGCTCTGTTACGAAAAAAATGAGATGTCAGAATTGAAAATCCATTGAGCCGTATAGTCCAAAAGCTACGACAAGTGCAAAATGTTGTGATAAATCTTGAAGCGATCAGATGCTTTCTATGGCTATAAAAAAATTTGAATGATGGCTAAGTATAGATATTTTATAAGGGTATAATGAATTTTGAATTTGGATTGATCATGCAAAAAAAATTCCAATTTTTTTTATGTATCAGCCCCCTTAATTACTCAGGAGCACCGGGCATCTTCTTCTAGAAAGGAAGCCCACATCACCTTAAAATGGGCACCGTGGAGGGGCGTTATCGCCCTGGCGAACAAAGACGGTCGGGGCCCACGAGCACCGGCTCCAGTCAGTTACACTCTATTGTATTTGCTCTCACACATCTAGGCTTTGTAAGCGTGCCTCTCGCAGCATTTCACCAGTTTGTTACGAATTTTCTTTTACTCGTTATTATATATTTTATTTTTTTACGGTTTCAATAATTTTTGAGTGAGAATTATCTCTGAGGACACGATGGGAAAATGTGCTTCGATGATATTTACCGATTATTGGCAATACAATGCTTATAGATAGACCGCTGACACAAAAAAATGGTATAATCATATAGAAAGATCCACGCATGATATTCACACGCTACAAATAATGAAAACAAAATCGAGATAAATGTTCATTCACACGTCAAAATTAATATATAAATACATAATCAAATCACTCGTCTGTCGGTGATGAGTACGCCGCAGCGTACAAAAATGGCGGCGAAGCGCGAAACGTTCGGATCGTTGGCCGAAAAGAAAGAGGAAATGTCGTGCCGAATTGGTCACTCTTGATGAAGAAATCTTTTTAGAGATGGAGTAAGTGGAGTCGCCCGACGTCCTATTTAAAAAAGCGCGGGCGTTACTGTTTGAGCGAGAGGGTTATACAAATATGTCGGTGTACGATAGCACGCGTCACCGAATGTACAAATTTATGCGAATACAATAATAATTGATCAGATCGATCCAGACGAGCCTCGGTGACCGTTATCGAGCGACTGACGATCTATAACGTCGAATAAACGGGGCTGACCTGACACGGGCGCAAAGGGGGGGGGGGGGGGGGGAAGACGCCGCAACGCGTAGACTAAATCGAACCGTCGTAGGTTCTGTTTGATTGATATTATTATACAATCATTCGGATTGACGTATCGGTTATCTCGAGAAACCGTGACCGCGTACCGGTAGGGCAGCGATCCGCTACAAATATCCCCCTTTGTTTTGTGATATTGAGTGAAAGAAACTCGCGAAATTATACAAAACAAACGTGTCCAAAAAATGCATACATCATAGCACTCATACAATGATACATAGAGCCTACTACCTGGAAGGAGCTGAAATACATGCCCATTGATGAGTTGCACTGGCCCGCGCTGTGACTTTTTTATTATTATTTATTTATTTTTCATCCTTATTTTATTTAATTATTCATTGATTTATGTATTTATTTATTTCTCTTTTTTTTTTGAAGATTGATGTGGTACGAAGCGAACGAAGCATGTTCAACAACCCCCCTACTGAAACATACCCTGATATCATTTATTAACCCTACTGTACGAAAAATAACAGGGATAGCGGATTTGATGAGTGTGAGTTGACTTAAAAAAGAAATTATGGTCCTCACCTCGAGTGTACAGACGGGAAGAGCGCGCGGTTTTCATTAAAGCATGGGTGACATTCTGATAGCCGAGCTTTTGATTAGGGAAGAAATTATGGTCCTCTCCTTGACTAGACTGATGGACTGACAAATCTGGCTTTGAAGCGTATTTCGCGGATTTTTCTCCGACAACGATCGCAAAATACGTGTTTATTCGTTCCGAGTCCTTGTCCTTTTCGCGCCAATTAACATTCCAATGATTCCAAAGTAGACAATTTAATACATATTTTTTATCACCACATATATCGACATTTTTATTCTCATAACAAACTTCAGCTGTTTTCGGATCACATAATAAGCGTCCTTCTAATTCATGACAGGCACGTTCTTCATATGATGCGAGACATAATTATTTTCATTAGACAATTCATTTTCATCATACACTTCATTTTCATCGTTATTACTTGTGGTCTTCGAGCCACCGGAAAATATGTGTTTCTCTACATTCTCCTTGTTCAAAATTTCGTCTTTGAATTCGCTATTTTTCGACTTAGAGACGCTATTTAGACAGCCACACTCCTTGGCTCGAACACTCTCATCCAGAATTTTATTAAATTGTGCATCAACATCATCAATAACGGTATGTAAACTTTGATAGTAAAAGTGTCTCGATCTCAAAAAATCGATATAGTCATCGAGTTCTCCATAAGAGCATAATGAATTTGGTATCGAATTTACGGGTCTCGCATTATCCCCCTGCTTATAGTTAACCTTAAAAACGGATTTTCCTTGGCCCTTTAATGTGTAAGTATGATCCTTTCGTATGGTGACTACATCCAAAAATAATACGTCGTCATCCGGACGGGACAGAACGCGATGTTTTAAAGACACTTCAGCGTCTGACACGGGAAAACCCTGCACGCTGAAGGTTTCATTCAAGCGGTCAAAACGAGCCTCAATATTCTTTAAAAAATCATTACCCAGTATTACCGGTACTGTTAAATGGGGAACCACATAGATGCGGCGCTAAACCTTTGTACCCCGATCGTGAATTGTAAGAATAGTTGGCGTTTTACTCGCGTAGGATTAAGATCATCACGAGATGTAATAACATAATTACATAGGTTTAACCCTTCTATCGCAAAATAAGTTTGTAAATACTGACCATATGACTCAGAAATGCATGTCGCTTGGCTCGCCTCGTCAGCGAGAAATTATTGGAATATTAAAAATCCGGAGTACTAGTCGTAACCGATATGGCTGATATTCATGAGTAATGATTGGAAGATGCTTCGGAAAATTACTAGGATTCAGAGGCGTAGCAGGATCTTTAACTAGCGCCTCATAGTTAAGTTTAAATTGAGTTTTTCGTGAGATTTGTTGAACAAGCTTCGTTTGGGTGACTTGCTGTAATGTTGGTTAGCGTCATTCTTATCGCCACCACTTTGCACCGGTATTCTTTTAAAAAAATGATCGCGACCAAGCCAGTCCAACTCACCAGGTATACTACCGGAATTAGGCGAAACTGATGTCGTTGTGATGATCTGGGTATCCCCCTGACCATGAGGATATTCTATGTAGCCGTGGCTTTCAAATAAGCGTGGATAATCTACATGTCCAACTCCTTCCAGGCGAACACACCGCGCGAGCATTTGCTCCATCTCATTCCGGAGCTCACTCAGCTGACACGACAGACCTATAAAGTTGGTGAGATTAGCATTCTCTCGACGAAAAATATGGGTTGAAATTTGAATCGGATTCATTTCGCTTATAATATAAATATTCACGCAAACTGCGAGGACGGCTTAACGTTTGGTATGATGCCCGAATTTCGGTTTATGACTCATTAAACTTCGACGGGCATTACGAGAGCGTATCTCAAAACAAAAAAAATAGATATATATATATTACAGTTCAACAATTTCAATACAAGTTCAACTATTTTCGACGATTAATAAATATTCTGAATTTCAACAAAATACTAAATCAAACGTTGTGATTATTCCGTGATAAAGTCCTCCAAAGTATAACGCAACAATAATTTGACGTTACAAATTGGTGTCAGAAATGTCGAACAAAAAACCACGCCGTAAACCCTCGTTATAAAATGACAAGAAAATCTTATTAAAAAAAGTGAAATGGAAACCAAAGGGCGTGGAAAAGTGCGTGGAGCCCATGAGACGAGACAGCGAACAGACGAAATAAAAAAGAAAGAAGGAAAGAAGGAAGGAAGACACTTACGACGCAACACACAAAGCGAATGAGATTGACTTCCATTGTATCATCGTTGGTGTAAGTATCGAATTTTCTTACAAACCATGCATAACTATTATAACGCGTGCCGGATGACTCTTTTCCACCCACCACTTTAACAAATCCGACCCAAACCTCAAAATAACAACGTTCGTAAAAATTAAATCGATCCCTTTTAAATCACTGCATAAAAAATATAAATAATACTTGAATAATATAATAATTGAATAAAATTGGAAAAAACTTTTTTGCCTTTCAAACTGACACCTGAGGTGTAGAAAAAAAATTTGGTACGTAGGTAGTATTGAGTGTGAAATGAAAGAAAAAAAAACATTTATTTTTAAATTGAGGGGACTGAGTCACCTGAGGGGTATAAAACATCGATTTTTTTTGAATTTTTTTCGAATCTCCATACGATTTTCTACCTACGTACCAAATTTTGGACCGCGATCTTCAAAAATATAAGAGTTATGAGCATTTGAATAGGGTCGTAAATTTTTTTAAATTATTCAATATTCACAACTGTACACGAGTACTCATAACTGCTTTAGTTTTTAAGATTTCGACCTCAAATTCGTTACCTAAGTAATAATCAGTGTAAGATGAAAAAAAAAAAAAAAAAATTCAAAAATTTTTTTGAAAAATGAAGAATTTTTTTTTTAATAATTTTTTTTGTATTAATCCTCAGCCTAAATTCATGGAGAATCGTGCTTGGGTCTCGATACTCTTTTTTTAAAAGAACGGTGTTGCTTTTGTTTTTTTGTGTTTGACCGCGATCTCGCAATCTCATTGTCAAACGATATGGCGATGCCAGCGCTGGCGACCGAGATGTGTATACAACGCTGCCGCGCTTAGGGGGTTTATTGACTTCACCGACCATACAATCGATTCGGGTGGGGCTCGAAGTTCAGAATGAGCAATGTTTAGAAAGGCCAAAATTTCGAACGCGCGATGCTTCGAACGACAATGTTACGAATGGTCGCGGCGTAGAATGAAATTGTTTCGAATGGTCAAAATTTCGAATCGCATTGTAGCCTTCCGAACGCCTACCTTTCGAGCTTTCCCACGCGTAAATTATGAAAGTTAGAGATATGCCGTCGCGGACTTTTTTATAGGAAATTTATTTCTCTACAATATTGTATATGTGAACTTTTTGTCTATATAGCGTTGTTTATCCAGCGTTTTGACAGAAACAAACAAAATGATAAGAAAATCGATGCATTTTTACCTTCCCGTCAAAACGCTGGTTAAACAACGCTATATAGACCAAAAGTTCACATAAACAATGTTGTAGAGGATTGAATTTCCTATAAAAAAGTCAGTGACGGCATATATCTAACTGTGATAATTTACGCTAATTTTTAAGTTAACGATAATTTAAAAAAATAGAAAACCGCTGCGGTTTTCAACATTTCCTGGCTTTCGAGCTTTCCCACACGTAAATTATCACAGATAGATATATGCCGTCGCTGACTTTTTTATAGGGAATTCAATTCTCTACAACATTGTTTATGTGAACTTTTGGTCTATATAGCGTTGTTTAACCAGCGTTTTGACGGGAAGGTAAAAATGCATCGATTTTCTTATCGTTTTGTTTGTTTCTGTCCAAACGCTGGATAAACAACGCTATATAGACAAAAAGTTCACATAAACAATGTTGTAGAGAAATAAATTTCCTATAAAAAAGTCCGCGACGGCATATCTCTAACTTTCATAATTTACGCGTGGGAAAGCTCGAAAGGTAGGCGTTCGGAAGGCTACAACGCGATTCGAAATTTTGACCATTCGAAACAATTTCATTCTACGCCGCGACCATTCGTAACATTGTCGTTCGAAGCATCGCGCGTTCGAAATTTTGGCCTTTCTGAACATTGCTCATTCTGAACTTCGAGCCCCACCCATCGATTCTTCAAAGAAACATAGTGCAGATTTTCGCCGCTACCGATCGACGCTCCATGGCGTAAGCACGGCTGAATTGCGAATGCACGTATGCATTCGCATCGGCATGGAATATGTCGAAAACGTCACAACAACACCGGTCACCATAAACTGTTTGTTATTTTTTAAATGTAAAATATATATTTTTTGTGTGCTTACAGTTTCTGTGTGAATACCATTTTTGTGAGCCACCGAAATCAAAACTATATTTTCCAAAATTATCATTCACTGGTACATCAACGAGGGGTAATTATGCAGTATCGCGGCTTTTCCGAATTTTGGAGTTTTTCAAAATTTTCCTTTTCGAGGATGTTTGTTTGGTCTTCCAGATGAATAATCAGGCGGGGGAGGTCAGAAAATGTCATCGGAAATAATTTTTTTTACGTTTTTTCGAAATTTAATTTTTTAATTTTTTTATTTCTTTTGAGGTTCGGGAGTTGTTCTTCCCTATCATATACACGTCTATTTGTGTGTGCATAAGTGTGTAAAGGATGTATGACTCTTACACTCCCAGCCAATCTGATAAATCTCGATTACAGCTGCTTTGTGAATGCTAGAGAAATTCATAATCGTCAAATTTCGTGAAATAGATGTTACTACATCTTTTGTCATTTTTCATAGTGCATTCGAAAAATTTTAGAGTGATCTTAATTGTTTGCGGACATTTATCAATCTTTATTCCACACACTGAAATTCTTTCAAAATTTGAAAAAAAAATTGTATTTTCTACATTTTTATTTTTTCTTAAGTTTTATATCCGCTAATTGATCAATTATGTGAGAAAAATGAGAAAATTATTTTGGAAATATTTTTTAAAAATATTTTTCAATTATTCGTAATAATTTGAAAAATAATTCTTAACGTCGTATATCGACTGTGGCGACTGTTTCGCGGATTGAGAACAACCGTCTACGACATTGAAAAATGTAAAAAATCAGAATCGACTTTTTGAGTTTCTCAAATCCCATGGGGTAATCCCCAATTCCGTAGAGTGCGATAGTTGTGGACAACCCGCCGTTTTCAATGTGAACGATTTATTCTGGAGATGCCAGAAAAGTAAAGAAATCGCCAAGGGGAAGAAAGTGGTCACTGTAAAATGTGTGTTTAAAAAATCGATTCGGACGGACCGCTGGTTCCGAAATGCAACTCTTTCTTCCGAAGATGCCTGTGTTTTCATCGGTTATTTTGTCGCGTTAAAACCTCCGCGACAAGAATTTATCAAAACAGAAATGGGCCTCATTAATTTTGCATTATTAATAATATTATTTTGCATTATTAATAACATTAAGGATGTCACATGTGTCAAGAAGATTCTGAATTTTTCACAGTCAGTAGATCTTAGAATTTCTAAAAAATATGGGAAATTCCAAAACAATCGTCTATCTTGTTCGGAATTCATAGCTATATGAAACTTAACATTTGTTCTTATGGGAAAGAAACCATTGAGGCTATTATTGACGATAAACGCATAGAACTAATATTAAAAAAAAATTGAAAAAATTTCAGTGTGTGGAATAAAGATTGATGAATGTCCACAAAAAAATTAAGACCGATCATCTCTCTGGTTCTCGAGAAATGCACGCAAAAGTATAGAAATTTAGCTTGCTTTGAAGTTTTTCGGATACAATATGAAAAATGACACAAGATGTAATAACATTTTGTGTCATATTCGACAATATTTAAGGATTATGAATTTCTCTAGCATTCACAGAGCAGTTATAATAGAGATTGATCAGACTGGCTTACTTTTGGCTGGGAATATATCTGCCATACATCCTTGAAAAAGGTGAAAAAAAATACAAGATCCAATAACATCTATTAAACGATATTTCATGTTTATGACTGCCTAGCATTCACAAAGCAGTTATAATCGAGATTTATTAGATTGGCGTACTTTCGGCTGGGATTGTACGTGTCACACATCCTGTACACACTTATGCACACACAAATAGACGTGTATATGATAGGGGAGAACAACTCCCTAACCTCAAAAGAAATAAAAAAATTAAAAAATTAAATTTCGAAAAAACGTAAAAAAAATTATTTCCGATGGCATTTTTCGACCTCCCCCGCCTGATTATTCATCTATAAGACCGAATACACATCCTCGAAAAGGAAAATTCAAAAAAACTGTGAAATTCGGAAAAGCCGCGATACTGCATAATTACCTTTCTCTATTTTAAGGAATAAGAATTTGATAACGAATTTCCATTCACTGGATATTTATCAATTTTTTTTTAACTTTCATTTTATTCTTTCAGATTTCATTTTTTTTCCTTTTGGGGTAATTTTTTCTTCAAAAACAGGAGAAATGTCCCCAAGGATCGAGTGAAACAAAAAACAGAAAAGAAGTACCCTGAATAGGAAAGCGAAGTGAATTTTTCTCAACTTCATCTTTGAAATTCGTTTCCCGACACTCCATTTTTCTTCGCTTGTCGTAGCTTTCGGACCGCACCGATGAACGGATTTTGGATTCCGACGTCTCATTTTGTTCCTAATCGCAGTCATTCTCAGATGAGTATGGGAATTTTGAATGCGAGGTAAAACGAATTTATGGTAACCTATTATTCAACCGTTTTTTCAAAAAGTTACAAAAAAATTGTCTTTTTTCACATTATAGGTCGCCATAATTTCCAGAAAGCAGATAAAAAAATCCCACACTTATCTGAGAATGAAGTCTGTTACGAAGGAAATGAGATGTCAGAATTGAAAATCCATTGAGTCGCAGGGTCCGAAAGCTACGACAAGTGAAAAATTTTGTGAAAAATCTCACAGCGTTTAGATAACAGCGTTTAGATAACTATGGAAAAATTTGAAATCATAGCTAAGTATAGGTACTTTATAAGGGTAAAATCGATTTCCAATATGGATTGGCCGTGTCGCGAAAAAAAAATTATTTTTCCAATTTTTTAGGTGACTCAGTCCCCTTAAGAATTTTTTTTATAACATTTTTTGAAGTGAATACTTCTTAAACGACACAGGATCGGCTCGCCAGCCGGCGCGTTGTAGGATGGGACAAGAGAATGAAGGAATGAAAGAAGAGAGAGAGGGGAAGAGAATGATGCGTGAGCCGTGGGTATGCGAGTGAGAGCGAGCGAGTCGCCCCACAGCCAGCCGCGTGTAGACCGGACGAGAGAATGAAGGAATCGGAGAAGAGAGAGAGAATAATACGTGGGCCCTGTGTGTGCGAGTGAGAGCGAGCGAGTCAATGCAGAGAGGGGGCAGGATCGCGTGCCTCGTCATCGGCAGTATACCTGGAGTATACGTGCGATAGTACGGACAGACCTCGTGCGAGAGAGATAGCGCCATGGGCGCTCGCGGCGGAGCGAGAGAGAACGTTGATCTTAAGAGGATCCCGAACGTTTGGGCCACCTTCTCTCTCGCTCCGCCGCGAGCGCCCATGGCGCTATCTCTCGCGCACTTGTTGCGGACGCGAAACGTTTGGGATCCTCTCAAATGGCGGGTAAGGGCTGGAGCGTAAGAAAAAACACTTCTGCGATTTTTTTCATAAATAAATAAATAGAGATAATTCATTTAAACCTTTTACCCATCATTAAGTATCATTTCGATAACATTCTGTGATTGTTTTATGCGAAAATATCGAAGAACAAGCCGGTGACAAAGCTTTTCCAACAACGTCTTTGGATAAAAACTATTTGCGGTAATAACTGTATCTCAGCTGAAAGTTATCTCAAATCAACGATCATCTAAATTTAGTCGAAGTATCATCAAATCCTCCCCTTTACGGTCTCTGATTTTTTTTTCATTCTTAAATTTTCGGTGTTCATTTAAAGTGAAAATTTCGTGGTCATTTTTCATGAAAAATAGCAGTTCTCACTTTCAATGACCACCAACAATTTAAAAATTAAAAAATAATAATCAGAGAACGTAGGGGGGAGGATTTCATGATATTATGACTACATTTAAATGGTCTTTGATTTTAGATAATTTTCAGCTGAGATATAATCAACACTGCAAATCGTTTTTTTTCCAAAGACGTTTTTGGAAAAGCTTCGTCACCGGCTTGTTTGTCGATATTTTCTTATTAAAAGATTACAGGATGTTATCGAAATAATACTTAATAATGTTCAAAAGGTTTGGGTAAATTTGCTCTATCCATATTTATAAAAAAAGATGTCTACCCTCCAGCCCTTATGCCCCCCTCCGTTAATAAATAAAAAACATTTTTGAAAACACAAATATCAACGTGCAGGCTACTTTCGACTTCCTTGTCAATTCATAATTCGATCACTGACTCTTGCTCTCCTCCCCTTCTCTCTCTCTTTCTCTTTCTCTCTGGAATCATCGGCAGAAATAATTTACCGCGCCAGCGAAATGCATACAAGTATTCACTTCCATCGTGTGTGATTCGGACACACACTCAATTTTTTTGTGTAATAATGTCCAGCCAAAATTCTTGAAGAATCGTGGTTGGGTCTCGATACTCTACTTAAAAAACAGTGTTGCTTTTTTTTTTTTTTTTTTAGTTGGACCGCAATCTCGCAATATCAAATGATGTGGGAATACCAGCGCTGCCGACCGAGATGTGTTCTACAACGCTGTGGCGCTTAGGGGGGCGAATGACTTACCGATCGTACGATCGGTACTTCCAGATATTAGTAGAAAGATCGCCAAACACGGTCGCTTCGGATAATGCAATAGAAATAGGATTGGGGAGGCACATTATTGTGTCCGACAACGATACCGCGCCCTCCGAAATCAATTACACATGTATACCTATTTTGGTTTTGAAGGCCCCGGCCTTGCAATGCTCGCATGAAATTTCGCAAAAGAAATGATTGCGTTATGTTCCCGAATGACGAGTGTCTCGTACGAGATCGAGTCACGAAGGAAATAATATATTTATTTAATTATTTGTTGTTGGGATTGGTTGCCAATGAAGAGTTGGAACTCACGTAGGTAGCACAATGTAGTTTTAAGTTTATTGAAAGATATGTTCGGGTATCTGCTGACACCGCAGATACCGTCCGTTCCGCGATATTACAATTGGGATTGTCGCAGAAACCACGAATTATCGTACCGCGATGTGTCTTGGCTGCTGCCTGATCGTTTGGTAACGCTACGAGAACTTGAGTACAAGTATCGCGATACGAGAGTCTCTTCTCGGGGTGAACCGTCTGGTTTCGAGATTCGTCAAAGACTGACTTTCGGTAGTGAGTCCTTACAATTATCGACTCTCAACCGAAAGTTGATGATTAAGGTTTTTGCAATTATCGACCTGATTCGGTCAGCATTACCTGACGGTTCGCCCTCGAGTTGTCGATTTATATCAAAATTCGATTTCGAGTTGAGAAATGTTTCGCAATCGAATATCTGCGTTTGCGATATTCGAATTAGATCGCGCGTGCGATCGTTGCTGCATCGGAATGGCGTGAAGCAATTCTACGAGCATGTGAAATCGCTCCGTTATTCCATTTGTTTAAGAAATGTTTTAAATGAAATTTAGAGGGGAACAACAAATGTCAACTTTGTTTTTCATCGAAATAAATCTACACTCTTACAGTTCTTCCGTAACAATTACGGGATATCAGCGAACATGAAAATAATGAATTACATCGTACAAATAAGATTATTCATTCAAAACACAAATTTATTTTTCCAGTGAAATACCTGAGGGGGCGGGGGACGAGGAAAGTGATGAAAAATAGGTTTCATGGTAATAATCAACGGATCGATAAACTGTAATTTGAATTGAAAAAACATCCGTTCCGTTATTCTCTGTAACCCTATTTTTTTCAATGAATGATACAATTTTCGAGATATTCAATCTTGGCGATTTTGCGAAAATATTTTTTCGCGATTCCGAACATTGTCCGAGATCTTCCATCTGGATGCAAAATGTTTGTTTCCAGGCCAGATGCAAGCCTGCTGGAGCATGAATCGCCGGAAATTTGCAGACCCCTGCCCCCGCCGGTCGCTCGTCGCCGGCAACGGCGACCGTGCGAGTCTACACTCTCGTCTGTCCTTAGGGCGCCTACCCTCGCCCCTCTCTTTCCCGTCGCTCTTTTATTTTTGTCAAGCATACATTGGTTTCAAGTATGTATATGGGGGATTCCACCGGAACTCGATCAGGTTTGACCTTTGGGTCAACATTTTTGGCTCCTAATTTTTTACATGCATATATGTTGAAAACAAAGAAACCCGTGTTTTGGGGTTTTTGATTTTGAGGCCCCGCTTTTGAGATACACTAAATTGAGCGTTTCACCCATTAACCGTATTTGATCATCCGAATCGATATATCTCACAATCAGCAATGGCTAGTGATAAACGGATAACCCACATAATATATGAATGATTATGTTGCGCCGATGTAACTATTATGTATTAACAATTGAAAAATAAAAATTAAATAAAACAAAAAATACTCATTTTATTCTTTTCATTTAAAAAAATTAAATTCCTTGATTCAAAACGAAAATTTTAAGGCATCGGAGAAAATGGGCCTCAACTTGGTTCGGAAGTTACAGCTTTTTGAGGGGGTTCACGGTTAAACGAATCGACGTATCTCGGCAACGGTTCGTGATAAATTGAAAAAACGATCAATGTTTTTTTTTCGTTCTAGCACTCTCTATATGATGAAGTTATTCATAATTATGAAGCAATTGTTATTGACAATTAAATGATTTGCAAATGTATAAAACTTAAAATACTCATTCTATTCTTACAAATTATTTTTTTATGGATTCTTTGAACGAAAACAAAAATTTTGAGACCTTTCAAAGCTTGATCCGAAGTTTCTTCCGGAAGTTATAGTTTCTTTTCCTATGAAGAACACGTTTGATGTAAAATCAAAACATTACACGTGTTCTTCATGAGAAGAAGAACCATAACTTCCGAACGAAACGTCGGATCAAGCTTTGTAAGGTCTCAATTTTTTTTTTTCGTTTAAAGAATACATGAAAAAATAATTTGTAAGAATAAAATGAGTATTTCAAGTTTTATACAACCAATAGTTTTTCAATTTATCACCAGCCGTTGCTGAGATACGTCGATTTGTTTAACCGTGAACACCTTTAAAAAGCTGTAACTTCCGAACCAAGTCGAGGCCCATTTCCTCCGATGTCTTAAAATTTTCGTTTTGAATCAAGGAATTTAATTTTTTTTAATAAAAAAAAATGAGCATTTTTTGGTTTGTTGTATTTAATTTTTAATTTTCAATTGTAAATAAATAATAGTTACATCGGCGCAACATAGTCATACAACACGCATGCACACCTACGCGAACGCGCACGCCCACGCACACGCACACGCACACGCACACGCACACGCACACGCACACACGCACACGCAGACGCGCACGCACACGCACACGCACACGCACACGCACGCACACGCACGCACACGCACACACGCACACACACGCACACACGCACACACGCAAACACGCACACACGAACACACACGCACACACACGCACACACGCAAACACGCACACACGAACACACACGCACACACGCACACACGCACGCACGCACACACACGCACACGCACACGCACGCACACGCACACGCACACGCACACACACACGCACACACACGCACGCACACGCACACGCACACGCACACGCACACGCACACGCACACGCACACGCACACGCACACGCACACGCACACACACAAACACGCACACAAACACGCACACACGCAAACTCGCAAACACGCACACACGCACACACGCACGCACACGCACACGCACGCACACGCACGCAAGCAAACTCGCAAACACGCCCGAACGCACACACGCACACGAACGCACACGCACGCACGCACGCACGCACGCACGCGCGACGCACGGACGCACACACAGGCACACACACACAGACACACACACAGACACACACACAGACACACACACACAGACAAACACACAGACACACACACAGACACATACACAGACACACACACAGACACACACAGACACACACAGACACTCACAGACACACACAGACACACACACAGACACACACGCAGACAGACACAGACACACACAGATGCACACAGACGCACACAGAAGCACAAAGACGCACACAGACGGACGCACGCACGCACGCACACACAGACGCACGAAGACGCACACAGACGGACGCACGCACGCACGCACACACAGACGCAAGCACGCACGCACACAGACGCACGCACGCACGCACGCACGCACACACAGACACACACACACAGAAACACACAGACACTCACAGACACACACAGACACACACAGACGACCACAGACACACACAGAAACACACAGACACACACACAGACACACACAGACACACAAAGACACACACACAGACACACACACAGACACACACAGAGACACACACACAGACACACACAGACACACACACACAGACACACACACGGACACACACACAGACACACACAGAAGCACACAGACGCACACAGACGCACACAGACGCACACAGACGCACACAGACGCACGCACGCACACACAGACACACACACAGACACACACAGACACACACAGACGCACACAGACGCACACAGACGCACACAGACGCACGAAGACAGACGCACGGACGCGCACGCACACGCACGCGCACACACGCGCACACAAGCGCACACACGCGCACAAACACGCACGCACGCACACGCACGCACACCTACGCACACGCACGCACACTTACGAACACGCACGCACACCTACGAACACGCACGCATACCTACGCACACGCACGCACACCTACGAACACGCACGCACACGCACGCACACACACACGCACGAACACACGCACACGCGCACGCACACACGCGCACACACACACGCACACGCACACGCACGAACACGCAGGCACACGCACGCACAAGCACACGCACGAACACACGCACACGCGCACGCACACACGCGCGCACACACACGCACACGCACACACACAGACACACACAGACACACACAAACACACACACAGACGCACACACAGACGCACACACAGACACACACACAGACACACACACGGTCACACACACAGACACACACACAAAGACACACACACAGACACACACACAGACACACACACGGACACACACACAGACACACACAGACGCACACAGACGCACGCACGCACACACAGACACACACACAGACACACACACAGACACACACAGACGCACACAGACGCACACAGACGCACGAAGACGCACACAGACGGACGCACGCACGCACGCACACACAGACGCACGAAAACGCACACAGACGGACGCACGCACGCACGCACACGCAGACGCAAGCACGCACGCACACAGACGCACGCACGCACGCACGCACGCACAGACACACACACAGACACACACACACAGACACACACACAGGCACACACACAGACACACACACAGAAACACACACAGACAAACACACAGACACACACACAGACACACACATACAGACACACACACACAGACACACACACAGACACACACACAGACACACACAGACACTCACAGACACACACAGACACACACAGACGACCACAGACACACACAAACGCAC
The DNA here is from genome assembly GCA_963662125.1 of Diplazon laetatorius. Taxonomy (NCBI): domain Eukaryota; kingdom Metazoa; phylum Arthropoda; class Insecta; order Hymenoptera; family Ichneumonidae; genus Diplazon; species Diplazon laetatorius. The sequence goes on along the minus strand of OY759152.1, from coordinate 4,570,650 downwards.
AGACACACACAGACACACACAGACACACACAGACACACACACAGACACACACAGACACACACAGACACACACACACAGACACACACACACACAGACACACACACAGACACACACACAGACACACACACAGACACACACAGACACACACAGACACACACAGACACACACAGACACACAAAGACACACACACAGACACACACAAAGACAGACACAGACGCACGCACACACAGACACACACACAGACACACACACACAGGCACACACACAGACACACACACAGACAAACACACAGACACACACACACACAGACACACACACAGATACACACACAGATACACACACAGACACACACAGACGCACACACAGACACACACACACAGACACACACACAGACACACACACAGACACACACACAGACACACACAGACACACACAGACACACGAACAGACACACACACAGACAAACACACAGACACACACACACAGGCACACACAGACGCACACAGACGCACACAGACACACACATACACACACAGACACACACAGACACACACACAGACGCACACAGACACACACAGACACACACAGACATACACAGACACACACAGACACACACAGACACACACAGACACACACAGACACACACACAGACGCACACAGACGCACACAGACGCACACAGACGCACACAGACACACACAGACACACACAGACACACACAGACACACACAGACACACACAGACACACACAGACACACACAGACACACACAGACACACACAGACACACACACAGACACACACACACACAGACACACACACGGATACACACACACGGATACACACACACCGACACACACAGACGCACACAGACGCACACAGACGCACACAGACGCACGCACGCACACACAGACACACACACAGACACACACACAGACACACACACAAACACACACAGACAAACACACACACACACACACAGACACACACACACACAGATACACACACAGACACACACACAGATACACACACACACGGACACACACACAGACACACACACACAGACACACACACAGACACACACACAGACACACACACAGACACACACACGGACACACACACAGACACACACAGACGCACACAGACGCACACAGACGCACGCACGCACACACAGACACACACACAGACACACACACAGACACACACAGACGCACACAGACGCACACAGACGCACGAAGACGCAAACAGACGGACGCACGCACGCACGCACACACAGACGCACGAAGACGCACACAGACGGACGCACGCACGCACGTACACACAGACGCAAGCACGCAGGCACACAGACGCACGCACACACGCACACACGCACGCACACGCACGCACGCACACCTACGCACCCGCACGCACACTTACGAACACGCACGCACACCTACAAACACGCACGCATACCTACGCACACGCACGCACACCTACGAACACGCACGCACACGCACGCACACACACACGCACGAACACACGCACACGCGCACGCACACACGCGCGCACACACACGCACACGCACACGCACGAACACGCAGGCACACGCACGCACAAGCACACACACGCACACACGCACACGCACACACACAGACACACACAGACACACACAGACACAGACACAGACACAGACACACACACAGACGCACACACAGACACACACACGGTCACACACACAGACACACACACAGACAAACACACAGACACACACACAGACATACACACAGACACACACACACAGGCACACACACAGGCACACACAGACGCACACAGACGCACACAGACGCACACAGACACACACATACACACACAGACACACACAGACACACACAGACACACACAGACACACACAGACACACACACAGACACACACACAGACACACACACAGACACACACACACACAGACACACACACAGACACACACACAGACACACACACAGACACACACACGGACACACACACAGACACACACAGACGCACACAGACGCACACAGACGCACGCACGCACACACAGACACACACACAGAGACACACACACAGACACGCACAGACGCACACAGACGCACACAGACGCCCGAAGACGCACACAGACGGACGCACGCACGCACGCACACACAGACGCACGAAGACGCACACAGACGGACGCACGCACGCACGTACACACAGACGCAAGCACGCACGCACACAGACGCACGCACACACGCACACACGCACCAAGCAAACTCGCAAACACGCACGAACGCACACACGCACACGAACGCACACGCACGCACACGCACCAAGCAAACTCGCAAACACGCGCGAACGCACACACGCACACGAACGCACACGCACGCGCACACACGCGCACACACGCGCACACACGCGCACACACGCGCACACACACGCACACGCACACACACGCACACACGCACACGCAAACTCTTAAACACGCACACACGCACACACGCACACACGCACACACGCACACACGCACACACGCACACACGCACACACGCACGCACACGCACGCAAGGAAACTCGCAAACACGCACGAACGCACACACGCACACGAACGCACACGCACGCACGCGCACGCACGCGCACGCACACGCACGCGCACACACGCGCACACAAGCGCACACACGCGCACACACACGCACGCACACGCACGCACACTTACGCACCCGCACGCACACTTACGAACACGCACGCACACCTACGAACACGCACGCATACCTACGCACACGCACGCACACCTACGAACACGCACGCACACGCACGCACACACACACGCACGAACACACGCACACGCGCACGCACACACGCGCGCACACACACGCACACGCACACGCACGAACACGCAGGCACACGCACGCACAAGCACACACACGCACACACGCACACGCACACACACAGACACACACAGACACACACAGACACACACAGACACAGACACAGACACAGACACACACACAGACGCACACACAGACGCACAAACAGACACACACACAGACACACACACAGACACACACACAGACATACACACAGACACACACACAGACACACACACAGACACACACACGGACACACACACAGACACACACAGACGCACACAGACGCACACAGACGCACGCACGCACACACAGACACACACAGACGCACACAGACGCACACAGACGCACGAAGACGCACACAGACGGACGCACGCACGCACGCACACACAGACGCACGAAGACGCACACAGACGCACACACAGACACACACATACAGACACACACACAGACACACACACAGACACACACAGACACACACAGACACACACAGACACTCACAGACACACACAGACACACACAGACGACCGCAGACACACACAGACACACACACAGACACACACATACAGACACACACACAGACACACACACAGACACACACAGACACTCACAGACACACACAGACACACACAGACGACCACAGACACACACAGACACACACAGACACACACAGACGACCACAGACGCCCACAGACGCACACAGACGCACACAGACGCACGCACGCACACACAGACACACACACAGGCACACACACAGACACCCACACAGACACACACAGACACACACACACAGACACACACACAGATACACCCACAGATACACACACAGACGCACACACAGACACACACACAGACACACACAGACACACACAGACACACACACAGACACTCACACAGACACACACACAGACACAAACACAGACATACACACAGACACACACACACAGACACACGCACAGGCACACACAGACGCACACAGACGCACACAGACGCACACAGACGCACACACAGACATACACACAGACAGACACACACAGACACACACACAGACACACACACAGACACACACACAGACACACACACGGACACACACACAGACGCACACAGACGCACGCACGCACACACAGACACACACACAGACACACACACAGACACACACAGACGCACACAGACGCACACAGACGCACACAGACGCACGAAGACGCACACAGACGGACGCACGCACGCACGCACACACAGACGCAAGCACGCACGCACACAGACGCACGCACGCACGCACGCACGCACGCACGCACACACAGACACACACACACAGAAACACACAGACACTCACAGACACACACAGACACACACAGACGACCACAGACACACACAGAAACACACAGACACACACACAGACACACACAGACACACAAAGACACACACACAGACACACACACAGACACACACAGACACAGACACAGACACAGACACACACACAGACGCACACACAGACGCACACACAGACACACACACGGTCACACACACAGACACACACACAGACAAACACACAGACACACACACAGACATACACACAGACACACACACACAGGCACACACACAGGCACACACAGACGCACACAGACGCACACAGACACACACATACACACACAGACACACACAGACACACACAGACACACACAGACACACACACAGACACACACAGACACACACACAGACACACACACAGACACACACACACACAGACACACACACAGACACACACACAGACACACACACAGACACACACACAGACACACACACGGACACACACACAGACACACACAGACGCACACAGACGCACACAGACGCACGCACGCACACACAGACACACACACACAGACACGCACAGACGCACACAGACGCACACAGTTGCACACAGACGCACGAAGACGCACACAGACGGACGCACGCGCGCACGCACACACAGACGCACGAAGACGCACACAGACGGACGCACGCACGCACGTACACACAGACGCAAGCACGCACGCACACAGACGCACGCACACACGCACACACGCACGCACACGCACCAAGCAAACTCGCAAACACGCACGAACGCACACACGCACACGAACGCACACGCACGCACACGCACCAAGCAAACTCGCAAACACGCGCGAACGCACACACGCACACGAACGCACACGCACGCGCACACACGCGCACACACGCGCACACACGCGCACACACGCGCACACACACGCACACGCACACGCACACACACGCACACACGCACACGCAAACTCTTAAACACGCACACACGCACACACGCACACACGCACACACGCACACACGCACGCACACGCACGCAAGGAAACTCGCAAACACGCACGAACGCACACACGCACACGAACGCACACGCACGCACGCGCACGCACGCGCACGCACACGCACGCGCACACACGCGCACACAAGCGCACACACGCGCACACACACGCACGCACACTTACGCACCCGCACGCACACTTACGAACACGCACGCACACCTACGAACACGCACGCATACCTACGCACACGCACGCACACCTACGAACACGCACGCACACGCACGCACACACACACGCACGCACACACGCACACGCGCACGCACACACGCGCGCACACACACGCACACGCACACGCACGAACACGCAGGCACACGCACGCACAAGCACACACACGCACACACGCACACGCACACACACAGACACACACAGACACACACAGACACACACAGACACAGACACAGACACAGACACACACACAGACGCACACACAGACGCACAAACAGACACACACACAGACACACACACAGACACACACACAGACATACACACAGACACACACACAGACACACACACAGACACACACACGGACACACACACAGACACACACAGACGCACACAGACGCACACAGACGCACGCACGCACACACAGACACACACACAGACACACACAGACGCACACAGACGCACACAGACGCACACAGACGCACGAAGACGCACACAGACGGACGCACGCACGCACGCACACACAGACGCACGAAGACGCACACAGACGCACGCACGCACGCACGCACACACAGACACACACACAGACACACACACAGACACACACACAGAAACACACACAGACAAACCCACAGACACACACACAGACACACACATACAGACACACACACAGACACACACACAGACACACACACACAGACACGCACAGACGCACACAGACGCACACAGACGCACACAGACGCACACAGACGCACGAAGACGCACACAGACGGACGCACGCGCGCACGGACACACAGACGCACGAAGACGCACACAGACGGACGCACGCACGCACGTACACACAGACGCAAGCACGCACGCACACAGACGCACGCACACACGCACACACGCACGCACACGCACCAAGCAAACTCGCAAACACGCACGAACGCACACACGCACACGAACGCACACGCACGCACACGCACCAAGCAAACTCGCAAACACGCGCGAACGCACACACGCACACGAACGCACACGCACGCGCACACACGCGCACACACACGCACACGCACACGCACAGACACGCACACACGCACACGCAAACTCTTAAACACGCACACACGCACACACGCACACACGCACACACGCACACACGCACACACGCACACACGCACGCACACGCACGCAAGGAAACTCGCAAACACGCACGAACGCACACACGCACACGAACGCACACGCACGCACGCGCACGCACGCGCACGCACACGCACGCGCACACACGCGCACACAAGCGCACACACGCGCACACACACGCACGCACACGCACGCACACTTACGCACCCGCACGCACACTTACGAACACGCACGCACACCTACGAACACGCACGCATACCTACGCACACGCACGCACACCTACGAACACGCACGCACACGCACGCACACACACACGCACGCACACACGCACACGCGCACGCACACACGCGCGCACACACACGCACACGCACACGCACGAACACGCAGGCACACGCACGCACAAGCACACACACGCACACACGCACACGCACACACACAGACACACACAGACACACACAGACACACACAGACACAGACACAGACACAGACACACACACAGACGCACACACAGACGCACAAACAGACACACACACAGACACACACACAGACACACACACAGACATACACACAGACACACACACAGACACACACACAGACACACACACGGACACACACACAGACACACACAGACGCACACAGACGCACACAGACGCACGCACGCACACACAGACACACACACAGACACACACAGACGCACACAGACGCACACAGACGCACACAGACGCACGAAGACGCACACAGACGGACGCACGCACGCACGCACACACAGACGCACGAAGACGCACACAGACGCACGCACGCACGCACGCACACACAGACACACACACACAGACACACACACAGACACACACACAGAAACACACACAGACAAACCCACAGACACACACACAGACACACACATACAGACACACACACAGACACACACACAGACACACACACAGACACACACAGATACACACAGACACTCACAGACACTCACAGACACACACAGACGACCACAGACACACACAGACGACCACAGACACACACAGACACACACAGACACACACACAGACACACACATACAGACACACACACAGACACACACACAGACACACACACAGACACACACAGACACTCACAGACACACACGGACACACACAGACGACCGCAGACACACACAGACACACACACAGACACACACATACAGACACACACACAGACACACACACAGACACACACAGACACTCACAGACACACACAGACACACACAGACGACCACAGACACACACAGACACACACAGACACACACACAGACGACCACAGACGCCCACAGACGCACACAGACGCACACAGACGCACGCACGCACACACAGACACACACACAGGCACACACAGACACACACACAGACGACCACAGACGCCCACAGACGCACACAGACGCACACAGACGCACGCACGCACACACAGACACACACACAGGCACACACACAGACACCCACACAGACACACACAGACACACACACACAGACACACACACAGATACACCCACAGATACACACACAGACGCACACACAGACACACACACAGACACACACAGACACACACAGACACACACACAAACACTCACACAGACACACACACAGACACACACACAGACATACACACAGACACACACACACAGACACACGCACAGGCACACACAGACGCACACAGACGCACACAGACGCACACACAGACATACACACAGACACACACACACAGACACACACACAGACACACACACAGACACACACACAGACACACACACGGACACACACACGGACACACACACAGACACACACAGACGCACACAGACGCACACAGACGCACGCACGCACACACAGACACACACACAGACACACACACAGACACACACAGACGCACACAGACGCAAACTCGCAAACACGCACACACGCACACACGCACGCACACGCACGCACACGCACACGCACACGCACACGCACACGCACGCACACGCACACACGCACACACACGCACACACGCACACACGCACACACGCAAACACGCACACACGAACACACACGCACACACACGCACACACGCAAACACGCACACACGAACACACACGCACACACGCACACACGCACGCACGCACACGCACGCACACGCACGCACACGCACACGCACACGCACACACACACGCACACACACGCACGCACACGCACACGCACACGCACACGCACACGCACACGCACACGCACACGCACACGCACACGCACACGCACACGCACACGCACACACACAAACACGCACACACGCAAACTCGCAAACACGCACACACGCACACACGCACGCACACGCACGCACACGCACGCACACGCACGCAAGCAAACTCGCAAACACGCCCGAACGCACACACGCACACGAACGCACACGCACGCACGCACGCACGCACGCACGCGCGACGCACGGACGCACACACAGACACACACACACAGACACACACACAGACACACACACAGACACACACACACAGACAAACACACAGAAACACACACAGACAAACCCACAGACACACACACAGACACACACATACAGACACACACACAGACACACACACAGACACACACACAGACACACACAGACACTCACAGACACTCACAGACACACACAGACGACCACAGACACACACAGACGACCACAGACACACACAGACACACACACAGACACTCACACAGACACACACACAGACACACACACAGACATACACACAGACACACACACACAGACACACGCACAGGCACACACAGACGCACACAGACGCACACAGACGCACACAGACGCACACAGACGCACACAGACGCACGAAGACGCACACAGACGGACGCACGCACGCACGCACACACAGACGCAAGCACGCACGCACACAGACGCACACAGACGCACGCACGCACACACAGACACACACACAGGCACACACACAGACACCCACACAGACACACACAGACACACACACACAGACACACACACAGATACACCCACAGATACACACACAGACGCACACACAGACACACACACAGACACACACAGACACACACAGACACACACACAGACACTCACACAGACACACACACAGACACAAACACAGACATACACACAGACACACACACACAGACACACGCACAGGCACACACAGACGCACACAGACGCACACAGACGCACACAGACGCACACACAGACATACACACAGACAGACACACACAGACACACACACAGACACACACACAGACACACACACAGACACACACACAGACACACACACGGACACACACACAGACGCACACAGACGCACGCACGCACACACAGACACACACACAGACACACACACAGACACACACAGACGCACACAGACGCACACAGACGCACACAGACGCACGAAGACGCACACAGACGGACGCACGCACGCACGCACACACAGACGCAAGCACGCACGCACACAGACGCACGCACGCACGCACGCACGCACGCACGCACACACAGACACACACACACAGAAACACACAGACACTCACAGACACACACAGACACACACAGACGACCACAGACACACACAGAAACACACAGACACACACACAGACACACACAGACACACAAAGACACACACACGGACACACACACAGACACACACAGACACAGACACAGACACAGACACACACACAGACGCACACACAGACGCACACACAGACACACACACGGTCACACACACAGACACACACACAGACAAACACACAGACACACACACAGACATACACACAGACACACACACACAGGCACACACACAGGCACACACAGACGCACACAGACGCACACAGACACACACATACACACACAGACACACACAGACACACACAGACACACACAGACACACACACAGACACACACAGACACACACACAGACACACACACAGACACACACACACACAGACACACACACAGACACACACACAGACACACACACAGACACACACACAGACACACACACGGACACACACACAGACACACACAGACGCACACAGACGCACACAGACGCACGCACGCACACACAGACACACACACACAGACACGCACAGACGCACACAGACGCACACAGTTGCACACAGACGCACGAAGACGCACACAGACGGACGCACGCGCGCACGCACACACAGACGCACGAAGACGCACACAGACGGACGCACGCACGCACGTACACACAGACGCAAGCACGCACGCACACAGACGCACGCACACACGCACACACGCACGCACACGCACCAAGCAAACTCGCAAACACGCACGAACGCACACACGCACACGAACGCACACGCACGCACACGCACCAAGCAAACTCGCAAACACGCGCGAACGCACACACGCACACGAACGCACACGCACGCGCACACACGCGCACACACGCGCACACACGCGCACACACGCGCACACACACGCACACGCACACGCACACACACGCACACACGCACACGCAAACTCTTAAACACGCACACACGCACACACGCACACACGCACACACGCACACACGCACACACGCACACACGCACGCACACGCACGCAAGGAAACTCGCAAACACGCACGAACGCACACACGCACACGAACGCACACGCACGCACGCGCACGCACGCGCACGCACACGCACGCGCACACACGCGCACACAAGCGCACACACGCGCACACACACGCACGCACACTTACGCACCCGCACGCACACTTACGAACACGCACGCACACCTACGAACACGCACGCATACCTACGCACACGCACGCACACCTACGAACACGCACGCACACGCACGCACACACACACGCACGCACACACGCACACGCGCACGCACACACGCGCGCACACACACGCACACGCACACGCACGAACACGCAGGCACACGCACGCACAAGCACACACACGCACACACGCACACGCACACACACAGACACACACAGACACACACAGACACACACAGACACAGACACAGACACAGACACACACACAGACGCACACACAGACGCACAAACAGACACACACACAGACACACACACAGACACACACACAGACATACACACAGACACACACACAGACACACACACAGACACACACACGGACACACACACAGACACACACAGACGCACACAGACGCACACAGACGCACGCACGCACACACAGACACACACACAGACACACACAGACGCACACAGACGCACACAGACGCACACAGACGCACGAAGACGCACACAGACGGACGCACGCACGCACGCACACACAGACGCACGAAGACGCACACAGACGCACGCACGCACGCACGCACACACAGACACACACACAGACACACACACAGACACACACACAGAAACACACACAGACAAACCCACAGACACACACACAGACACACACATACAGACACACACACAGACACACACACAGACACACACACACAGACACGCACAGACGCACACAGACGCACACAGACGCACACAGACGCACACAGACGCACGAAGACGCACACAGACGGACGCACGCGCGCACGGACACACAGACGCACGAAGACGCACACAGACGGACGCACGCACGCACGTACACACAGACGCAAGCACGCACGCACACAGACGCACGCACACACGCACACACGCACGCACACGCACCAAGCAAACTCGCAAACACGCACGAACGCACACACGCACACGAACGCACACGCACGCACACGCACCAAGCAAACTCGCAAACACGCGCGAACGCACACACGCACACGAACGCACACGCACGCGCACACACGCGCACACACACGCACACGCACACGCACAGACACGCACACACGCACACGCAAACTCTTAAACACGCACACACGCACACACGCACACACGCACACACGCACACACGCACACACGCACACACGCACGCACACGCACGCAAGGAAACTCGCAAACACGCACGAACGCACACACGCACACGAACGCACACGCACGCACGCGCACGCACGCGCACGCACACGCACGCGCACACACGCGCACACAAGCGCACACACGCGCACACACACGCACGCACACGCACGCACACTTACGCACCCGCACGCACACTTACGAACACGCACGCACACCTACGAACACGCACGCATACCTACGCACACGCACGCACACCTACGAACACGCACGCACACGCACGCACACACACACGCACGCACACACGCACACGCGCACGCACACACGCGCGCACACACACGCACACGCACACGCACGAACACGCAGGCACACGCACGCACAAGCACACACACGCACACACGCACACGCACACACACAGACACACACAGACACACACAGACACACACAGACACAGACACAGACACAGACACACACACAGACGCACACACAGACGCACAAACAGACACACACACAGACACACACACAGACACACACACAGACATACACACAGACACACACACAGACACACACACAGACACACACACGGACACACACACAGACACACACAGACGCACACAGACGCACACAGACGCACGCACGCACACACAGACACACACACAGACACACACAGACGCACACAGACGCACACAGACGCACACAGACGCACGAAG
>OY759152.1:4487533-4550033 GCA_963662125.1 Diplazon laetatorius | reverse complement strand
ACGCACACAGACGGACGCACGCACGCACGCACACGCAGACGCAAGCACGCACGCACACAGACGCACGCACGCACGCACGCACGCACAGACACACACACAGACACACACACACACACAGACACACACACAGACACACACACAGACACACACACACAGAAACACACACAGACAAACACACAGACACACACACAGACACACACATACAGACACACACACACAGACACACACACACAGACACACACACACAGACACACAGACACTCACAGACACACACAGACACACACAGACGACCACAGACACACACAAACGCACAGACACACACAGACACACACAGACACACACAGACACACACACAGACACACACAGACACACACACAGACACACACACACACAGACACACACACAGACACACACACAGACACACACAGACACACACAGACACACAAAGACACACACACAGACACACACAAAGACAGACACAGACGCACGCACACACAGACACACACACAGACACACACACACAGGCACACACACAGACACACACACAGACAAACACACAGACACACACACACAGACACACACACAGATACACACACAGATACACACACAGACACACACAGACGCACACACAGACACACACACAGACACACACACAGACACACACAGACACACACAGACACACGCACAGACACACACACAGACAAACACACAGACACACACACAGACATACACACAGACACACACACACAGGCACACACAGACGCACACAGACGCACACAGACACACACATACACACACAGACACACACAGACACACACACAGACGCACACAGACACACACAGACACACACAGACATACACAGACACACACAGACACACACAGACACACACAGACACACACACAGACAAACACAGACGCACACAGACGCACACAGACGCACACAGACGCACACAGACACACACAGACACACACAGACACACACAGACACACACAGACACACACAGACACACACAGACACACACAGACACACACACAGACACACACACACAGACACACACACGGATACACACACACGGATACACACACACCGACACACACAGACGCACACAGAAGCACACAGACGCACACAGACGCACGCACGCACACACAGACACACACACAGACACACACACAGACACACACACAAACACACACAGACAAACACACAGACACACACACAGATACACACACAGATACACACACAGACACACACACAGATACACACACACACGGACACACACAGAGACACACACACACAGACACACACACAGACACACACACAGACACACACACAGACACACACACGGACACACACACAGACACACACAGACGCACACAGACGCACACAGACGCACGCACGCACACACAGACACACACACAGACACACACACAGACACACACAGACGCACACAGACGCACACAGACGCACGAAGACGCAAACAGACGGACGCACGCACGCACGCACACACAGACGCACGAAGACGCACACAGACGGACGCACGCACGCACGTACACACAGACGCAAGCACGCACGCACACAGACGCACGCACACACGCACACACGCACGCACACGCACGCACGCACACCTACGCACCCGCACGCACACTTACGAACACGCACGCACACCTACAAACACGCACGCATACCTACGCACACGCACGCACACCTACGAACACGCACGCACACGCACGCACACACACACGCACGAACACACGCACACGCGCACGCACACACGCGCGCACACACACGCACACGCACACGCACGCACAAGCACACACACGCACACACGCACACGCACACACACAGACACACACAGACACACACAGACACAGACACAGACACAGACACACACACAGACGCACACACAGACGCACACACAGACACACACACGGTCACACACACAGACACACACACAGACAAACACACAGACACACACACAGACATACACACAGACACACACACACAGACGCACACAGACGCACACAGACACACACATACACACACAGACACACACAGACACACACAGACACACACAGACACACACACAGACACACACAGACACACACACAGACACACACACAGACACACACACACACAGACACACACACAGACACACACACAGACACACACACAGACACACACACGGACACACACACAGACACACACAGACGCACACAGACGCACACAGACGCACGCACGCACACACAGACACACACACAGAGACACACACACAGACACGCACAGACGCACACAGACGCACACAGACGCACACAGACGCACACAGACGCACGAAGACGCACACAGACGGACGCACGCGCGCACGCACACACAGACGCACGAAGACGCACACAGACGGACGCACGCACGCACGTACACACAGACGCAAGCACGCACGCACACAGACGCACGCACACACGCACACACGCACACACGCACGCACACGCACCAAGCAAACTCGCAAACACGCACGAACGCACACACGCACACGAACGCACACGCACGCACACGCACCAAGCAAACTCGCAAACACGCGCGAACGCACACACGCACACGAACGCGCACACACGCGCACACACGCGCACACACGCGCACACACGCGCACACACACGCACACACACACGCACACACGCACACGCAAACTCTTAAACACGCACACACGCACACACGCACACACGCACGCAAGGAAACTCGCAAACACGCACGAACGCACACACGCACACGAACGCACACGCACGCACGCGCACGCACGCGCACGCACACGCACGCGCACACACGCGCACACAAGCGCACACACGCGCACACACACGCACGCACACGCACGCACACTTACGCACCCGCACGCACACTTACGAACACGCACGCACACCTACGAACACGCACGCATACCTACGCACACGCACGCACACCTACGAACACGCACGCACACGCACGCACACACACACGCACGAACACACGCACACGCGCACGCACACACGCGCGCACACACACGCACACGCACACGCACGAACACGCAGGCACACGCACGCACAAGCACACACACGCACACACGCACACGCACACACACAGACACACACAGACACACACAGACACACACAGACACAGACACAGACACAGACACAGACACACACACAGACGCACACACAGACGCACAAACAGACACACACACAGACACACACACAGACACACACACAGACATACACACAGACACACACACAGACACACACACAGACACACACACGGACACACACACAGACACACACAGACGCACACAGACGCACACAGACGCACGCACGCACACACAGACACACACACAGACACACACAGACGCACACAGACGCACACAGACGCACACAGACGCACGAAGACGCACACAGACGGACGCACGCACGCACGCACACACAGACGCACGAAGACGCACACAGACGCACGCACGCACGCACGCACACACAGACACACACACAGACACACACACAGACACACACACAGAAACACAAACAGACAAACCCACAGACACACACACAGACACACACATACAGACACACACACAGACACACACACAGACACACACACAGACACACACAGACACTCACAGACACTCACAGACACACACAGACGACCACAGACACACACAGACGACCACAGACACACACAGACACACACACAGACACACACATACAGACACACACACAGACACACACACAGACACACACACAGACACACACAGACACTCACAGACACACACAGACACACACAGACGACCGCAGACACACACAGACACACACACAGACACACACATACAGACACACACACAGACACACACAGACACTCACAGACACACACAGACACACACAGACGACCACAGACACACACAGACACACACAGACACACACAGACGACCACAGACGCCCACAGACGCACACAGACGCACACAGACGCACGCACGCACACACAGACACACACACAGGCACACACACAGACACCCACACAGACACACACAGACACACACACACAGACACACACACAGATACACCCACAGATACACACACAGACGCACACACAGACACACACACAGACACACACAGACACACACAGACACACACACAGACACTCACACAGACACACACACAGACACACACACAGACATACACACAGACACACGCACAGGCACACACAGACGCACACAGACGCACACAGACGCACACAGACGCACACACAGACATACACACAGACACACACACACAGACACACACACAGACACACACACAGACACACACACAGACACACACACGGACACACACACAGACACACACAGACGCACACAGACGCACACAGACGCACGCACGCACACACAGACACACACACAGACACACACACAGACACACACAGACGCACACAGACGCACACAGACGCACGAAGACGCACACAGACGGACGCACGCACGCACGCACACACGCGCGCACACACACGCACACGCACACGCACGCACAAGCACACACACGCACACACGCACACGCACACACACAGACACACACAGACACACACAGACACAGACACAGACACAGACACAGACACACACACAGACGCACACACAGACGCACACACAGACACACACACGGTCACACACACAGACACACACACAGACAAACACACAGACACACACACAGACATACACACAGACACACACACACAGACGCACACAGACGCACACAGACACACACATACACACACAGACACACACAGACACACACAGACACACACAGACACACACACACAGACACACACAGACACACACACAGACACACACACAGACACACACACACACAGACACACACACAGACACACACACAGACACACACACAGACACACACACGGACACACACACAGACACACACAGACGCACACAGACGCACACAGACGCACGCACGCACACACAGACACACACACAGAGACACACACACAGACACGCACAGACGCACACAGACGCACACAGACGCACACAGACGCACACAGACGCACGAAGACGCACACAGACGGACGCACGCGCGCACGCACACACAGACGCACGAAGACGCACACAGACGGACGCACGCACGCACGTACACACAGACGCAAGCACGCACGCACACAGACGCACGCACACACGCACACACGCACACACGCACGCACACGCACCAAGCAAACTCGCAAACACGCACGAACGCACACACGCACACGAACGCACACGCACGCACACGCACCAAGCAAACTCGCAAACACGCGCGAACGCACACACGCACACGAACGCGCACACACGCGCACACACGCGCACACACGCGCACACACGCGCACACACACGCACACACACACGCACACACGCACACGCAAACTCTTAAACACGCACACACGCACACACGCACACACGCACGCAAGGAAACTCGCAAACACGCACGAACGCACACACGCACACGAACGCACACGCACGCACGCGCACGCACGCGCACGCACACGCACGCGCACACACGCGCACACAAGCGCACACACGCGCACACACACGCACGCACACGCACGCACACTTACGCACCCGCACGCACACTTACGAACACGCACGCACACCTACGAACACGCACGCATACCTACGCACACGCACGCACACCTACGAACACGCACGCACACGCACGCACACACACACGCACGAACACACGCACACGCGCACGCACACACGCGCGCACACACACGCACACGCACACGCACGAACACGCAGGCACACGCACGCACAAGCACACACACGCACACACGCACACGCACACACACAGACACACACAGACACACACAGACACACACAGACACAGACACAGACACAGACACAGACACACACACAGACGCACACACAGACGCACAAACAGACACACACACAGACACACACACAGACACACACACAGACATACACACAGACACACACACAGACACACACACAGACACACACACGGACACACACACAGACACACACAGACGCACACAGACGCACACAGACGCACGCACGCACACACAGACACACACACAGACACACACAGACGCACACAGACGCACACAGACGCACACAGACGCACGAAGACGCACACAGACGGACGCACGCACGCACGCACACACAGACGCACGAAGACGCACACAGACGCACGCACGCACGCACGCACACACAGACACACACACAGACACACACACAGACACACACACAGAAACACAAACAGACAAACCCACAGACACACACACAGACACACACATACAGACACACACACAGACACACACACAGACACACACACAGACACTCACAGACACTCACAGACACACACAGACGACCACAGACACACACAGACGACCACAGACACACACAGACACACACACAGACACACACATACAGACACACACACAGACACACACACAGACACACACACAGACACACACAGACACTCACAGACACACACAGACACACACAGACGACCGCAGACACACACAGACACACACACAGACACACACATACAGACACACACACAGACACACACAGACACTCACAGACACACACAGACACACACAGACGACCACAGACACACACAGACACACACAGACACACACAGACGACCACAGACGCCCACAGACGCACACAGACGCACACAGACGCACGCACGCACACACAGACACACACACAGGCACACACACAGACACCCACACAGACACACACAGACACACACACACAGACACACACACAGATACACCCACAGATACACACACAGACGCACACACAGACACACACACAGACACACACAGACACACACAGACACACACACAGACACTCACACAGACACACACACAGACACACACACAGACATACACACAGACACACGCACAGGCACACACAGACGCACACAGACGCACACAGACGCACACAGACGCACACACAGACATACACACAGACACACACACACAGACACACACACAGACACACACACAGACACACACACAGACACACACACGGACACACACACAGACACACACAGACGCACACAGACGCACACAGACGCACGCACGCACACACAGACACACACACAGACACACACAGACGCACACAGACGCACACAGACGCACACAGACGCACGAAGACGCACACAGACGGACGCACGCACGCACGCACACACAGACGCAAGCACGCACGCACACAGACGCACGCACGCACGCACGCACGCACGCACGCACGCACACACAGACACACACACACAGAAACACACAGACACTCACAGACACACACAGACACACACAGACGACCACAGACACACACAGAAACACACAGACACACACACAGACACACACAGACACACAAAGACACACACACAGACACACACACAGACACACACAGACACAGACACAGACACAGACACAGACACACACACAGACGCACACACAGACGCACACACAGACACACACACGGTCACACACACAGGCACACACACAGACAAACACACAGACACACACACAGACGAACACACAGACACACACACACAGGCACACACACAGGCACACACAGACGCACACAGACACACACATACACACACAGACACACACAGACACACACAGACACACACAGACACACACACAGACACACACAGACACACACACAGACACACACACAGACACACACAGACACACACACACACAGACACACACACAGACACACACACAGACACACACACAGACACACACACGGACACACACACAGACACACACAGACGCACACAGACGCACACAGACGCACGCACGCACACACAGACACACACACACAGACACGCACAGACGCACACAGACGCACACAGACGCACACAGACGCACGAAGACGCACACAGACGGACGCACGCACGCACGTACACACAGACACAAGCACGCACGCACACAGACGCACGCACACACGCACACACGCACGCACACGCACCAAGCAAACTCGCAAACACGCACGAACGCACACACGCACACGAACGCACACGCACGCACACGCACCAAGCAAACTCGCAAACACGCGCGAACGCACACACGCACACGAACGCACACGCACGCGCACACACGCGCACACACGCGCACACACGCGCACACACGCGCACACACACGCACACGCACACACACGCACACACGCACACGCAAACTCTTAAACACGCACACACGCACACACGCACACACGCACACACGCACACACGCTTAACGCACACACGCACGCACACGCACGCAAGGAAACTCGCAAACACGCACGAACGCACACACGCACACGAACGCACACGCACGCACGCGCACGCACGCGCACGCACACGCACGCGCACACACGCGCACACAAGCGCACACACGCGCACACACACGCACGCACACGCACGCACACTTACGCACCCGCACGCACACTTACGAACACGCACGCACACCTACGAACACGCACGCATACCTACGCACACGCACGCACACCTACGAACACGCACGCACACGCACGCACACACACACGCACGAACACACGCACACGCGCACGCACACACGCGCGCACACACACGCACACGCACACGCACGAACACGCAGGCACACGCACGCACAAGCACACACACGCACACACTCACACGCACACACACAGACACACACAGACACACACAGACACAGACACAGACACAGACACACACACAGACGCACACACTGACGCACAAACAGACACACACACAGACACACACACAGACACACACACAGACATACACACAGACACACACACAGACACACACACAGACACACACACGGACACACACACAGACACACACAGACGCACACAGACGCACACAGACGCACGCACGCACACACAGACACACACACAGACACACACAGACGCACACAGACGCACACAGACGCACACAGACGCACGAAGACGCACACAGACGGACGCACGCACGGACGCACACACAGACGCACGAAGACGCACACAGACGCACGCACGCACGCACGCACACACAGACACACACACAGACACACACACAGAAACACACACAGACAAACCCACAGACACACACACAGACACACACATACAGACACACACACAGACACACACACAGACACACACACAGACACACACACAGACACACACAGACACTCACAGACACTCACAGACACACACAGACGACCACAGACACACACAGACGACCACAGACACACACAGACACACACACAGACACACACATACAGACACACACACAGACACACACACAGACACACACACAGACACACACAGACACTCACAGACACACACAGACACACACAGACGACCGCAGACACACACAGACACACACACAGACACACACATACAGACACACACACAGACACACACACAGACACACACAGACACTCACAGACACACACAGACACACACAGACGACCACAGACACACACAGACACACACAGACGACCACAGACGCCCACAGACGCACACAGACGCACACAGACGCACGCACGCACACACAGACACACACACAGGCACACACACAGACACCCACACAGACACACACAGACACACACACACAGACACACACACAGATACACCCACAGATACACACACAGACGCACACACAGACACACACACAGACACACACAGACACACACAGACACACACACAGACACTCACACAGACACACACACAGACACACACACAGACATACACACAGACACACACACACAGACACACGCACAGGCACACACAGACGCACACAGACGCACACAGACGCACACAGACGCACACAGACGCACACAGACGCACACAGACGCACACACAGACATACACACAGACACACACACACAGACACACACACAGACACACACACAGACACACACACAGACACACACACGGACACACACACAGACACACACAGACGCACACAGACGCACGCACGCACACACAGACACACACACAGACACACACACAGACACACACACAGACACACACAGACGCACACAGACGCACACAGACGCACACAGACGCACGAAGACGCACACAGACGGACGCACGCACGCACGCACACACAGACGCAAGCACGCACGCACACAGACGCACGCACGCACGCACGCACGCACACACAGACACACACACACAGAAACACACAGACACTCACAGACACACACAGACACACACAGACGACCACAGACACACACAGAAACACATAGACACACACACAGACACACACAGACACACAAAGACACACACACAGACACACACAGAGACACACACACAGACACACACAGACACACACACACAGACACACACACGGACACACACACAGACACACACAGAAGCACACAGACGCACACAGACGCACACAGACGCACACAGACGCACACAGACGCACGCACGCACACACAGACACACACACAGACACACACAGACACACACAGACGCACACAGACGCACACAGACGCACACAGACGCACGAAGACAGACGCACGCACGCGCACGCACACGCACGCGCACACACGCGCACACAAGCGCACACACGCGCACAAACACGCACGCACGCACACGCACGCACACCTACGCACACGCACGCACACTTACGAACACGCACGCACACCTACGAACACGCACGCATACCTACGCACACGCACGCACACCTACGAACACGCACGCACACGCACGCACACACACACGCACGAACACACGCACACGCGCACGCACACACGCGCACACACACACGCACACGCACACGCACGAACACGCAGGCACACGCACGCACAAGCACACGCACGAACACACGCACACGCGCACGCACACACGCGCGCACACACACGCACACGCACACACACAGACACACACAGACACACACAGACACAGACACAAACACACACACAGACGCACACACAGACGCACACACAGACACACACACAGACTCCGGGAGGCGGAGGGGACGCCCGATCAGGGCGTCTTGCCGCTGGGGAAGCCCAACCTCAACCGGAGCGCGACCCAGGTGGCGGATAGGGGGGTCCTCACCAGACGCTTCGGCTTAGTCGGAGTTTATGGCGGACTTGGGTGAAATAAAATAGCCCTCGCGGACCAAACGTGGCGTGAAGGGGAGGGAAACCCCTATATCAAACCTAGGGGAAGGAACCCCGAAATCAAACCGCCTATGGATAATCAAACCAAAGGAATAACGTTTACGGTGCAGGGGCGCGGATCCCCAGTACCGGCGTCTGACAGGGGTGTGAGCGCGGGCCCCGGGACGTCGTCAGCAAACGACCGCAACGCAATAGCGCTATTCGAATTGAGCACCACCACATCTGACCAGCACACGCGCACACACGCGCACACACGCGCACACACACGCACACGCACACGCACACACACGCACACACGCACACGCAAACTCTTAAACACGCACACACGCACACACGCACACACGCACACACGCACACACGCACACACGCACACACGCACGCACACGCACGCAAGGAAACTCGCAAACACGCACGAACGCACACACGCACACGAACGCACACGCACGCACGCGCACGCACGCGCACGCACACGCACGCGCACACACGCGCACACAAGCGCACACACGCGCACACACACGCACGCACACGCACGCACACTTACGCACCCGCACGCACACTTACGAACACGCACGCACACCTACGAACACGCACGCATACCTACGCACACGCACGCACACCTACGAACACGCACGCACACGCACGCACACACACACGCACGAACACACGCACACGCGCACGCACACACGCGCGCACACACACGCACACGCACACGCACGAACACGCAGGCACACGCACGCACAAGCACACACACGCACACACTCACACGCACACACACAGACACACACAGACACACACAGACACAGACACAGACACAGACACACACACAGACGCACACACTGACGCACAAACAGACACACACACAGACACACACACAGACACACACACAGACATACACACAGACACACACACAGACACACACACAGACACACACACGGACACACACACAGACACACACAGACGCACACAGACGCACACAGACGCACGCACGCACACACAGACACACACACAGACACACACAGACGCACACAGACGCACACAGACGCACACAGACGCACGAAGACGCACACAGACGGACGCACGCACGGACGCACACACAGACGCACGAAGACGCACACAGACGCACGCACGCACGCACGCACACACAGACACACACACAGACACACACACAGACACACACACAGAAACACACACAGACAAACCCACAGACACACACACAGACACACACATACAGACACACACACAGACACACACACAGACACACACACAGACACACACACAGACACACACAGACACTCACAGACACTCACAGACACACACAGACGACCACAGACACACACAGACGACCACAGACACACACAGACACACACACAGACACACACATACAGACACACACACAGACACACACACAGACACACACACAGACACACACACAGACACACACAGACACTCACAGACACACACAGACGACCGCAGACACACACAGACACACACACAGACACACACATACAGACACACACACAGACACACACACAGACACACACAGACACTCACAGACACACACAGACACACACAGACGACCACAGACACACACAGACACACACAGACGACCACAGACGCCCACAGACGCACACAGACGCACACAGACGCACGCACGCACACACAGACACACACACAGGCACACACACAGACACCCACACAGACACACACAGACACACACACACAGACACACACACAGATACACCCACAGATACACACACAGACGCACACACAGACACACACACAGACACACACAGACACACACAGACACACACACAGACACTCACACAGACACACACACAGACACACACACAGACATACACACAGACACACACACACAGACACACGCACAGGCACACACAGACGCACACAGACGCACACAGACGCACACAGACGCACACACAGACATACACACAGACACACACACACAGACACACACACAGACACACACACAGACACACACACAGACACACACACGGACACACACACAGACACACACAGACGCACACAGACGCACGCACGCACACACAGACACACACACAGACACACACAGACGCACACAGACGCACACAGACGCACACAGACGCACGAAGACGCACACAGACGGACGCACGCACGCACGCACACACAGACGCAAGCACGCACGCACACAGACGCACGCACGCACGCACGCACGCACACACAGACACACACACACAGAAACACACAGACACTCACAGACACACACAGACACACACAGAGACACACACACAGACACACACAGACACACACACACAGACACACACACGGACACACACACAGACACACACAGAAGCACACAGACGCACACAGACGCACACAGACGCACACAGACGCACACAGACGCACGCACGCACACACAGACACACACACAGACACACACAGACACACACAGACGCACACAGACGCACACAGACGCACACAGACGCACGAAGACAGACGCACGCACGCGCACGCACACGCACGCGCACACACGCGCACACAAGCGCACACACGCGCACAAACACGCACGCACGCACACGCACGCACACCTACGCACACGCACGCACACTTACGAACACGCACGCACACCTACGAACACGCACGCATACCTACGCACACGCACGCACACCTACGAACACGCACGCACACGCACGCACACACACACGCACGAACACACGCACACGCGCACGCACACACGCGCACACACACACGCACACGCACACGCACGAACACGCAGGCACACGCACGCACAAGCACACGCACGAACACACGCACACGCGCACGCACACACGCGCGCACACACACGCACACGCACACACACAGACACACACAGACACACACAGACACAGACACAAACACACACACAGACGCACACACAGACGCACACACAGACACACACACAGACTCCGGGAGGCGGAGGGGACGCCCGATCAGGGCGTCTTGCCGCTGGGGAAGCCCAACCTCAACCGGAGCGCGACCCAGGTGGCGGATAGGGGGGTCCTCACCAGACGCTTCGGCTTAGTCGGAGTTTATGGCGGACTTGGGTGAAATAAAATAGCCCTCGCGGACCAAACGTGGCGTGAAGGGGAGGGAAACCCCTATATCAAACCTAGGGGAAGGAACCCCGAAATCAAACCGCCTATGGATAATCAAACCAAAGGAATAACGTTTACGGTGCAGGGGCGCGGATCCCCAGTACCGGCGTCTGACAGGGGTGTGAGCGCGGGCCCCGGGACGTCGTCAGCAAACGACCGCAACGCAATAGCGCTATTCGAATTGAGCACTACCACATCTGACCAGCACACGCGCACACACGCGCACACACGCGCACACACACGCACACGCACACGCACACACACGCACACACGCACACGCAAACTCTTAAACACGCACACACGCACACACGCACACACGCACACACGCACACACGCACACACGCACACACGCACGCACACGCACGCAAGGAAACTCGCAAACACGCACGAACGCACACACGCACACGAACGCACACGCACGCACGCGCACGCACGCGCACGCACGCGCACGCACACGCACGCGCACACACGCGCACACAAGCGCACACACGCGCACACACACGCACGCACACGCACGCACACTTACGCACCCGCACGCACACTTACGAACACGCACGCACACCTACGAACACGCACGCATACCTACGCACACGCACGCACACCTACGAACACGCACGCACACGCACGCACACACACACGCACGAACACACGCACACGCGCACGCACACACGCGCGCACACACACGCACACGCACACGCACGAACACGCAGGCACACGCACGCACAAGCACACACACGCACACACTCACACGCACACACACAGACACACACAGACACACACAGACACAGACACAGACACAGACACACACACAGACGCACACACTGACGCACAAACAGACACACACACAGACACACACACAGACACACACACAGACATACACACAGACACACACACAGACACACACACAGACACACACACGGACACACACACAGACACACACAGACGCACACAGACGCACACAGACGCACGCACGCACACACAGACACACACACAGACACACACAGACGCACACAGACGCACACAGACGCACACAGACGCACGAAGACGCACACAGACGGACGCACGCACGGACGCACACACAGACGCACGAAGACGCACACAGACGCACGCACGCACGCACGCACACACAGACACACACACAGACACACACACAGACACACACACAGAAACACACACAGACAAACCCACAGACACACACACAGACACACACATACAGACACACACACAGACACACACACAGACACACACACAGACACACACACAGACACACACAGACACTCACAGACACTCACAGACACACACAGACGACCACAGACACACACAGACGACCACAGACACACACAGACACACACACAGACACACACATACAGACACACACACAGACACACACACAGACACACACACAGACACACACAGACACTCACAGACACACACAGACACACACAGACGACCGCAGACACACACAGACACACACACAGACACACACATACAGACACACACACAGACACACACACAGACACACACAGACACTCACAGACACACACAGACACACACAGACGACCACAGACACACACAGACACACACAGACGACCACAGACGCCCACAGACGCACACAGACGCACACAGACGCACGCACGCACACACAGACACACACACAGGCACACACACAGACACCCACACAGACACACACAGACACACACACACAGACACACACACAGATACACCCACAGATACACACACAGACGCACACACAGACACACACACAGACACACACAGACACACACAGACACACACACAGACACTCACACAGACACACACACAGACACACACACAGACATACACACAGACACACACACACAGACACACGCACAGGCACACACAGACGCACACAGACGCACACAGACGCACACAGACGCACACAGACGCACACACAGACATACACACAGACACACACACACAGACACACACACAGACACACACACAGACACACACACAGACACACACACGGACACACACACAGACACACACAGACGCACACAGACGCACGCACGCACACACAGACACACACACAGACACACACACAGACACACACAGACGCACACAGACGCACACAGACGCACACAGACGCACGAAGACGCACACAGACGGACGCACGCACGCACGCACACACAGACGCAAGCACGCACGCACACAGACGCACGCACGCACGCACGCACGCACACACAGACACACACACACAGAAACACACAGACACTCACAGACACACACAGACACACACAGACGACCACAGACACACACAGAAACACATAGACACACACACAGACACACACAGACACACAAAGACACACACACAGACACACACAGAGACACACACACAGACACACACAGACACACACACACAGACACACACACGGACACACACACAGACACACACAGAAGCACACAGACGCACACAGACGCACACAGACGCACACAGACGCACACAGACGCACACAGACGCACGCACGCACACACAGACACACACACAGACACACACAGACACACACAGACGCACACAGACGCACACAGACGCACACAGACGCACGAAGACAGACGCACGCACGCGCACGCACACGCACGCGCACACACGCGCACACAAGCGCACACACGCGCACAAACACGCACGCACGCACACGCACGCACACCTACGCACACGCACGCACACTTACGAACACGCACGCACACCTACGAACACGCACGCATACCTACGCACACGCACGCACACCTACGAACACGCACGCACACGCACGCACACACACACGCACGAACACACGCACACGCGCACGCACACACGCGCACACACACACGCACACGCACACGCACGAACACGCAGGCACACGCACGCACAAGCACACGCACGAACACACGCACACGCGCACGCACACACGCGCGCACACACACGCACACGCACACACACAGACACACACAGACACACACAGACACAGACACAAACACACACACAGACGCACACACAGACGCACACACAGACACACACACAGACTCCGGGAGGCGGAGGGGACGCCCGATCAGGGCGTCTTGCCGCTGGGGAAGCCCAACCTCAACCGGAGCGCGACCCAGGTGGCGGATAGGGGGGTCCTCACCAGACGCTTCGGCTTAGTCGGAGTTTATGGCGGACTTGGGTGAAATAAAATAGCCCTCGCGGACCAAACGTGGCGTGAAGGGGAGGGAAACCCCTATATCAAACCTAGGGGAAGGAACCCCGAAATCAAACCGCCTATGGATAATCAAACCAAAGGAATAACGTTTACGGTGCAGGGGCGCGGATCCCCAGTACCGGCGTCTGACAGGGGTGTGAGCGCGGGCCCCGGGACGTCGTCAGCAAACGACCGCAACGCAATAGCGCTATTCGAATTGAGCACTACCACATCTGACCAGCAGATTGATGACCTCGAGAAGAAGGAGAGTCACGTGCTAGCCGAGATCGGTAAACGCCTTGGAGTTGTCAACGGGATTGTCAAAGAAGCGAAAAACATCCACAAGCCTATAAGGGATGCCATCACCGAGGCTGTCGCTCTCTTCCAGGAGATGCAGGATCACCGGGACGCACTGGCGAAGGCCCGGGAAGCCCAACGTCAGTCCCGCCAGAATGCAGACGGACCCTGCGAGGGCGGGAGCACAAAATTGGCACCACAGGTACTAGGAATCGGTGGGACCGCATGGGTATCAGCAGGAGCAGAAAGCAGGGACTTCGGGACCCAAACCTACCCGGAAACTGGGAGACGGAAAAAGGGGGGAACTGCAAGCCCACGAGGGTTATTTAGGAAACCGGAGGCGGAAAAGAAGAGATTAGCATCGTCCCCTCCGTCCCTGACAACGCCGGGAAAAAAAAGAAGAGACGAGGAGAAAATAGGAGAAAACGCAGAAGAAAACAGCACGCCTCAAAACAACGCGCAGTCTCAGGATCCCGGAGCGCAGTTGCCAGACTGGAAAAAAGTAGTGCGGAAAAATAAGCAGCGGCAAGACAAAAGCCTCACCAAGCCCCACGACAAAGTTATCCGCGGAAGGAGGTCGGAAGCATTCGTGGTGAAAGCAAACGGAGATACGTCGTATTCGGACATCCTCAGGGCAATCAAGGCCAAGGTGAACCCGGAACATTGCGGAGCTGAGATAGCGGCTATACGCCGAACTCGGGGAGGAGAGCTCCTGGTCGAGATATCTAAAGGGAGCGAGGGAGCAGAAAAGTTAAAAGACGCCGTAGCCGACGTCCTCCGGGACGAAGCCACAGTCCACACAATGACGAAGAGCTATACGCTGGAAATCCGGGACCTCGATGAAGTTACGAACGAAGACGATATAAAGGCCGCAATAACAGCAGCAGTAGGAGACATAGACAGGGAGGTGATCAAGGTAATAGCCCTGAGAAATTCATTTGGAGGGACCCAAGTGGCATTGGTCACGGTGCCACTAAAAATAGCTGAAAAGCTACTTGAAAGTGGGAAAATAAAAATCGGATGGGTCCGGTGCCGAGTCCGACTAAAGGTGCAAGTCCTGCGCTGTTTCCGTTGCCTAGGCTTTGGTCATGTGGCAAGGGACTGTAAGGGGCCGGATCGATCAAAATCGTGCCGCCTATGCGGACAGGAGGACCACCTTGCGAAGGACTGCAAAAGGGAGGCGCTATGCGTCGTATGCAACGAGGACGGAAAGCTAGGGGATGCCAAACACATCCTGGGCAGTGCAAGGTGCCCCTCCTTCCAGAAGGCTATGAAAAAAGAAAGAAATGGCTAAGTTTCTTCAAATAAATCTAGGCAGAGGCCGCGGGGCTCAAGATCTCCTGATGCAAGCAGCCGTAGACAGAGACGCCGACGTACTGATCATTAGCGAACAGTACAGGAAGCCGAGCAGTGGAGCGTGGTTCGAAGACACAACCGGAAGAGCAGCTATTGCGGTTCTGAACAGTGATAGGAAAATCGGAGAGGTCGGGAAACCCGCGGCAGACTTCGTGTGGATCGATATAGATGGGGTAAGAGTATATAGCTGTTACTTTTCACCGAACCGGGAATACGAAGATTTCCTGGGACAACTCGACCGCCTGGAGGAGAGCCTCAGAACAGCCAACTGCGAAATGATAGTAGCGGGCGACTTTAACAGCAAGTCCCCCGAATGGGGCTCCCGCAGACTGGACAACAGAGGCGAAGCACTCTCGGAGCTCATAGCAAGACTGGACCTAGTGGTGC
Source organism: Diplazon laetatorius (assembly GCA_963662125.1). Taxonomy (NCBI): domain Eukaryota; kingdom Metazoa; phylum Arthropoda; class Insecta; order Hymenoptera; family Ichneumonidae; genus Diplazon; species Diplazon laetatorius. The sequence continues at coordinate 4,530,546 of OY759152.1, read as the reverse complement.
TGAATGAAGGAAACGAATTTACGTTCCGCCGTGGACAGACGGGATCAGTCGTCGATGTTACGCTCGCAACAACAGGAATAGCGGCAAGAGCAGGGGGATGGAAAGTGCTGGGAGACGCTACACTCAGCGACCACCAGTACCTAGCGTTTAGCGTCTACAGGGAACCCAGAACCCAACGGGACCAGGCGAGCAAAGAAAGGGGATGGCTGCTGCGGAGACTCGACCCATCCCGACTGGCAGAGGCGCTGGAAACGGCAAAAGGCCAGAGGCATATGCAAAGGCTCGTAGAAACTAGTAACCTACAGGAAATGGTGCATTACGCGGTCGAGACAATCACCAAGGCGAGTGACGCAGCCATGCTAAGGAGACGGGAACGATCAGGCAAAAGGAAAACGGTTTACTGGTGGAACCTTGAAATCAGTGAACTTAGAATCGAATGCACGGCAGCACGGCGGGCGGCACAGCGGCAAAGGAGGAGGGGCGATGCGCAAGCCACCGAGGTGTTGCAAGTGGCATTCAGAATGGCGAGGAAGAAACTGCGGACAGCAATCAAGACCAGCAAGAAGAGGAGCTGGGACGAGCTATGTCGCTCGATACAAACGGACCCATGGGGACTACCATATAAGATTGTGACAAAAAAATTGGGAGGCAGGCAGCCTATTCCCGGACTGTCGTGCCCGCGGAGAATGAGGGATATAGTGGAAAAACTATTCCCAGTCCAAGAACGAAGGCAAGCGGCCCCCGTGCAAGCCGTCGACGTTAGAATAACACTCATAAGTATTAGCGAGCTGCAAGAGGCGAATAAGCGGCTACAGTCAGGGAAGGCACCAGGCCCAGACAATATCCCGAATGAAATCCTGCGTATGGTAGTGGAAGTATGGCCGGAATTACTCCTAGAAACATATAACCTATGTCTTCAGAGAGGAATCTTTCACAAAAAATGGAAGGAGCAGAAGTTGGTTCTGCTACGCAAGGGAAACAAGCCGCTGGACGACCCATCTTCCTACCGGCCGATATGTCTTCTCGACACGATGGGTAAGCTTTTCGAGAGATTGCTGCTCCAAAGGATCGAAAAGCACATCGAAAGCAACGGAGGGCTCTCTCAAAGACAGTATGGTTTCAGGAAAGGAAGGTCAACAATAGACGCGATCCCAAATGTGATCGAAACGGCAAATAGGGTGAAGCAGGGAACCTGGAAAACCAAAGGATTCTGCGCACTTGTGACGCTGGACGTCAAAAACGCGTTCAACTCAGCAAAATGGGAGGTAATTCTAGAAGCGCTGGAAAAAAGGCAGACACCAGAATATCTGAGGAAAATGATTAGTAGCTACCTAAGCGAGCGAACCTTGATATATGACACGGCAGACGGTACGGTGGAGTACGAGGTGACGGCAGGGGTCCCACAGGGGTCGGTTCTTGGGCCGTTCCTGTGGAACGTCATGTACGATGGCCTTTTAAGACTCGACCTTCCGGGTGACGTCACCATAGTCGGCTTCGCCGATGACGTCGCCATCGTTGCAGCAGCAAGGTCACCGAGTACGTTGGAAATAGTTGCAAATGAAAGCCTCCGTCGAGCCAGCAAATGGCTGAAAGAAAACGGACTGCAGTTGGCAGTGCAAAAGACAGAAGCCGTACTGATAACGGACAAACGGATCTTCGAGCCACCAAACCTGGTCCTGGAAGGACAAGCCATACCATGGAGTAAGGCGGTCAGATATCTTGGAGTTCAGATCGACAGCGGACTCCGGTACGTGCAGCAAGTTATTAAGACTACAGAAAAAGCAGCGATAACAGCAGCCGCCCTAGCAAGGCTGATGCCGAACATCAACGGGCCTCGGGAGGAAAAAAGAAGACTGCTGAACAGCGCAATACACGCACAAATACTGTATGGGGCAGAAATATGGGCAGGAGCAGTAGACAAGGTGGCGGCAAAACGGAGGCTAGCCTCAGTACAACGGAGGAGTGCCTTGAGGGTGATATCTGGGTACAGGACAGTCTCCGAAGGGGCGACCCTGGTGCTAGCGAGCACTCCCCCGATCGACTTGTTAATCCGAGAAAAACAAGAAGTCTACGTGGAACTGTGTCAGCATGGCCGTGGACACGAAAGAGACGAGCAAAGAGAAGCAGTAAAGACGAGAGCACGACATAGGCTCATGGAACGATGGCAATATAGGTGGGACAGCGATGCAGCAGGGCGATGGACCCATCGGTTGATACCCAATATAGTCGCATGGCAGAGCCGAAAGCACGGGCAAATGGGATATCACCTCACACAAGCTCTTACCGGCCATGGATGCTTTAACGCCTACTTGGAGAAGATAGGCAAAACGAATAGTTCGGCGTGCCTCTTATGCGGCGAAGGTCCGGACGACTCACGACACGCAGTGTTTCTATGTTCCGCAACGGAAAGCAGCAGAACCACGATCGAAGAAACCATACGAGGAACGAAAATAGATGAAAGGAACCTGATAGAGGTCATGCTGTCAAGCGAACACACCTGGGAAGTGGTAAAGGCGTGCATTACGGATATAATGAAAAGGAAGGAGCAAGCAGAGAGAGAAGAAAAAGCGCGGATAACCGCGAGCAGAAACGCGCAGACGGACCCAGTACCGTAGAGTCGGTAAAAAACAGTACGAGCGAACAAGCCAGAGAAACATCGAAGAAGAGCCCAATGTGGCAAAAATCACAACACACAGAGAATGCGAAAGCGGGGCCAGTGTAGAGTGAGGCGAAGGAGGAGGGGTTTTAGTCAGTAAAAATCTGACACTACCCATGAGACCTGGGTGTCTTTTAGAAGATTTCCCCTCCTCCAAAGAAAAAAAAAAAAAAAAAAAAAAAAAAGACACACACACAGACACACACACAGACACACACACAAAGACACACACACAGACACACACACACAGACACACACACAGACACACACACGGACACACACACAGACACACACAGACGCACACAGACGCACGCACGCACACACAGACACACACACAGACACACACACAGACACACACAGACGCACACAGACGCACGAAGACGCACACAGACGGACGCACGCACGCACGCACACACAGACGCACGAAGACGCACACAGACGGACGCACGCACGCACGCACACGCAGACGCAAGCACGCACGCACACAGACGCACGCACGCACGCACGCACGCACAGACACACACACAGACACACACACAGACACACACACACAGACACACACACAGACACACACACAGACACACACGAAGAAACACACACAGACAAACACACAGACACACACACAGACACACACACACAGACACACACACAGACACACACACAGACACACACAGACACTCACAGACACACACAGACACACACAGACGACCACAGACACACACAAACGCACAGACACACACAGACACACACAGACACACACACAGACACACACAGACACACACAGACACACACACAGACAGACACAGACACACACACACACAGACACACACACAGACACACACACAGACACACACACAGACACACACAGACACACACAGACACACAAAGACACACACACAGACACACACACAGACAGACACAGACGCACGCACACACACAGACACACACACACAGGCACACACACAGACACACACACAGACAAACACACAGACACACACACACAGGCACACACACAGATACACACACAGATACACACACAGACACACACAGACGCACACACAGACACACACACAGACACACACACAGACACACACAGACACACACAGACACACGCACAGACACACACACAGACAAACACACAGACACACACACAGACATACACACAGACACACACACACAGGCACACACAGACGCACACAGACGCACACAGACACACACATACACACACAGACACACACAGACACACACACAGACGCACACAGACACACACAGACACACACAGACATACACAGACACACACAGACACACACAGACACACACAGACACACACACAGACAAACACAGACGCACACAGACGCACACAGACGCACACAGACGCACACAGACACACACAGACACACACAGACACACACAGACACACACAGACACACACAGACACACACAGACACACACAGACACACACAGACACACACACAGACACACACACACAGACACACACACGGATACACACACACGGATACACACACACCGACACACACAGACGCACACAGACGCACGCACGCACACACAGACACACACACAGACACACACACAGACACACACACAAACACACACAGACAAACACACAGACACACACACACACAGACACACACACAGATACACACACAGACACACACACACACAGACACACACACAGATACACACACAGACACACACACAGATACACACACACACGGACACACACATAGACACACACACACAGACACACACACAGACACACACACAGACACACACACAGACACACACACGGACACACACACAGACACACACAGACGCACACAGACGCACACAGACGCACGCACGCACACACAGACACACACACAGACACACACACAGACACACACAGACGCACACAGACGCACACAGACGCACGAAGACGCAAACAGACGGACGCACGCACGCACGCACACACAAACGCACGAAGACGCACACAGACGGACGCACGCACGCACGTACACACAGACGCAAGCACGCACGCACACAGACGCACGCACACACGCACACACGCACGCACACGCACGCACGCACACCTACGCACCCGCACGCACACTTACGAACACGCACGCACACCTACAAACACGCACGCATACCTACGCACACGCACGCACACCTACGAACACGCACGCACACGCACGCACACACACACGCACGAACACACGCACACGCGCACGCACACACGCGCGCACACACACGCACACGCACACGCACGAACACGCAGGCACACGCACGCACAAGCACACACACGCACACACGCACACGCACACACGCACACGCACACACACAGACACACACAGACACACACAGACACAGACACAGACACAGACACACACACAGACGCACACACAGACGCACACACAGACACACACACGGTCACACACACAGACACACACACAGACAAACACACAGACACACACACAGACATACACACAGACACACACACACAGGCACACACACAGGCACACACAGACGCACACAGACGCACACAGACACACACATACACACACAGACACACACAGACACACACAGACACACACACAGACACACACAGACACACACACAGACACACACACAGACACACACACACACAGACACACACACACACAGACACACACACAGACACACACACAGACACACACACGGACACACACACAGACACACACAGACGCACACAGACGCACACAGACGCACGCACGCACACACAGACACACACACACAGACACACACACAGACACGCACAGACGCACACAGACGCACGAAGACGCACACAGACGGACGCACGCGCGCACGCACACACAGACGCACGAAGACGCACACAGACGGACGCACGCACGCACGTACACACAGACGCAAGCACGCACGCACACAGACGCACGCACACACGCACACACGCACGCACACGCACCAAGCAAACTCGCAAACACGCACGAACGCACACACGCACACGAACGCACACGCACGCACACAAACCAAGCAAACTCGCAAACACGCGCGAACGCACACACGCACACGAACGCACACGCACGCGCACACACGCGCACACACGCGCACACACGCGCACACACGCGCACACAAGCGCACACACGCGCACACACACGCACACGCACACGCACACACACACGCACACACGCACACGCAAACTCTTAAACACGCACACACGCACACACGCACACACGCACACACGCACACACGCACACGCGCACGCACACGCGCACGCACACGCGCACGCACACGCGCACGCACACGCGCACGCACACGCGCACGCACACGCACGCAAGGAAACTCGCAAACACGCACGAACGCACACACGCACACGAACGCACACGCACGCACGCGCACGCACGCGCACGCACACGCACGCGCACACACGCGCACACAAGCGCACACACGCGCACACACACGCACGCACACGCACGCACACTAACGCACCCGCACGCACACTTACGAACACGCACGCACACCTACGAACACGCACGCATACCTACGCACACGCACGCACACCTACGAACACGCACGCACACGCACGCACACACACACACGCACGAACACACGCACACGCGCACGCACACACGCGCGCACACACACGCACACGCACACGCACGAACACGCAGGCACACGCACGCACAAGCACACACACGCACACACGCACACGCACACACACAGACACACACAGACACACACAGACACACACAGACACAGACACAGACACAGACACACACACAGACGCACACACAGACGCACAAACAGACACACACACAGACACACACACAGACACACACACAGACATACACACAGACACACACACAGACACACACACAGACACACACACAGACACACACACGGACACACACACAGACACACACAGACGCACACAGACGCACACAGACGCACGCACGCACACACAGACACACACACAGACGCACACAGACGCACACAGACGCACACAGACGCACGAAGACGCACACAGACGGACGCACGCACGCACGCACACACAGACGCACGAAGACGCACACAGACGCACGCACGCACGCACGCACACACAGACACACACACAGACACACACACAGACACACACACAGAAACACACACAGACAAACCCACAGACACACACACAGACACACACATACAGACACGCACACAGACACACACAGAGACACACACACAGACACACACAGACACTCACAGACACTCACAGACACACACAGACGACCACAGACACACACAGACACACACACAGACACACACATACAGACACACACACAGACACACACACAGACACACACACAGACACACACAGACACTCACAGACACACACAGACACACACAGACGACCGCAGACACACACAGACACACACACAGACACACACATACAGACACACACACAGACACACACACAGACACACACAGACACTCACAGACACACACAGACACACACAGACGACCACAGACACACACAGACACACACAGACGACCACAGACGCCCACAGACGCACACAGACGCACACAGACGCACGCACGCACACACAGACACACACACAGGCACACACACAGACACCCACACAGACACACACAGACACACACACACAGACACACACACAGATACACCCACAGATACACACACAGACGCACACACAGACACACACACAGACACACACAGACACACACAGACACACACACAGACACTCACACAGACACACACACAGACACACACACAGACATACACACAGACACACACACACACAGACACACGCACAGGCACACACAGACGCACACAGACGCACACAGACGCACACAGACGCACACACAGACATACACACAGACACACACACACAGACACACACACACAGACACACACACAGACACACACACAGACACACACACGGACACACACACAGACACAAACAGACGCACACAGACGCACACAGACGCACGCACGCACACACAGACACACACACAGACACACACACAGAAACACACAGACGCACACAGACGCACACAGACGCACACAGACGCACGAAGACGCACACAGACGGACGCACGCACGCACGCACACACAGACGCACGAAGACGCACACAGACGGACGCACGCACGCACGTACACACAGACGCAAGCACGCACGCACACAGACGCACGCACACACCCACACACGCACGCACACGCACCAAGCAAACTCGCAAACACGCACGAACGCACACACGCACACGAACGCACACGCACGCACACGCACCAAGCAAACTCGCAAACACGCGCGAACGCACACACGCACACGAACGCACACGCACGCGCACACACGCGCACACACGCGCACACACGCGCACACACGGACACGCACACGCACACGCACACACACACACACACGCACACGCAAACTCTCAAACACGCACACACGCACACACGCACACACGCACACACGCACGCAAGCAAACTCGCAAACACGCACGAACGCACACACGCACACGAACGCACACCTACGCACCCGCACGCACACTTACGAACACGCACGCACACCTACGAACACGCACGCATACCTACGCACACGCACGCACACCTACGAACACGCACGCACACGCACGCGGACACACACGCACGAACACACGCACACGCGCACGCACACACGCGCGCACACACACGCACACGCACACGCACGAACACGCAGGCACACGCACGCACAAGCACGCACAAGCACACACACGCACACACGCACACGCACACACACAGACACACACAGACACACACAGACACACACAGACACAGACACAGACACAGACACACACACAGACGCACACACAGACGCACAAACAGACACACACACAGACACACACACAGACACACACACAGACATACACACAGACACACACACAGACACACACACGGACACACACACAGACACACACAGACGCACACAGACGCACACAGACGCACACAGACGCACGCACGCACACACAGACACACACACAGACACACACAGACGCACACAGACGCACACAGACGCACACAGACGCACGAAGACGCACACAGACGGACGCACGCACGCACGCACACACAGACACACACAGACACACGCACAGACACTCACACAGACAAACACACAGACACACACACAGACATACACACAGACACACACACACAGGCACACACACAGGCACACACAGACGCACACAGACGCACACAGACACACACATACACACACAGACACACACAGACACACACAGGCACACACACAGACGCACACAGACGCACACAGACACACACAGACACACACATACATACACAGACACACACAGACACACACAGACACACACAGACACACACACAGACACACACACAGACACACACACAGACACACACACACACAGACACACACACACACACAGACACACACACACACAGACACACACACGGATACACACACACCGACACACACAGACGCACACAGACGCACACAGACGCACACAGACACACACAGACACACACAGACACACACAGACACACACAGACACACACACAGACACACACACAGACACACACACACACAGACACACACACACACGGATACACACACACCGACACACACAGACGCACGCACGCACACACAGACACACACACAGACACACACACAGACACACACACAAACACACACAGGTAAACACACAGACACACACACACACAGACACACACACAGACACACACACACAGACACACACACAGAAACACACACAGACAAACACACAGACACACACACAGACACACACATACAGACACACACACACAGACACACACACAGACACACACACAGACACACACAGACACTCACAGACACACACAGACACACACAGACGACCACAGACACACACAAACGCACAGACACACACAGACACACACAGACACACACAGACACACACACAGACACACACAGACACACACAGACACACACACAGACAGACACAGACACACACACACACAGACACACACACAGACACACACACAGACACACACACACACACACACACAGACACACACAGACACACAAAGACACACACACAGACACACACACAGACAGACACAGACGCACGCACACACAGACACACACACAGACACACACACACAGGCACACACACAGACACACACACAGACAAACACACAGACACACACACACAGGCACACACACAGATACACACACAGATACACACACAGACACACACAGACGCACACACAGACACACACACAGACACACACACAGACACACACAGACACACACAGACACACGCACAGACACACACACAGACAAACACACAGACACACACACAGACATACACACAGACACACACACACAGGCACACACAGACGCACACAGACGCACACAGACACACACATACACACACAGACACACACAGACACACACACAGACGCACACAGACACACACAGACACACACAGACATACACAGACACACACAGACACACACAGACACACACAGACACACACAGACACACACACAGACAAACACAGACGCACACAGACGCACACAGACGCACACAGACGCACACAGACACACACAGACACACACAGACACACACAGACACACACAGACACACACAGACACACACAGACACACACAGACACACACAGACACACACAGACACACACACAGACACACACACACAGACACACACACGGATACACACACACGGATACACACACACCGACACACACAGACGCACACAGACGCACGCACGCACACACAGACACACACACAGACACACACACAGACACACACACAAACACACACAGACAAACACACAGACACACACACACAAAGACACACACACAGATACACACACAGACACACACACACACAGACACACACACAGATACACACACAGACACACACACAGATACACACACACACGGACACACACATAGACACACACACACAGACACACACACAGACACACACACAGACACACACACAGACACACACACGGACACACACACAGACACACACAGACAGACACAGACGCACACAGACGCACGCACGCACACACAGACACACACACAGACACACACACAGACACACACAGACGCACACAGACGCACACAGACGCACGAAGACGCAAACAGACGGACGCACGCACGCACGCACACACAAACGCACGAAGACGCACACAGACGGACGCACGCACGCACGTACACACAGACGCAAGCACGCACGCACACAGACGCACGCACACACGCACACACGCACGCACACGCACGCACGCACACCTACGCACCCGCACGCACACTTACGAACACGCACGCACACCTACAAACACGCACGCATACCTACGCACACGCACGCACACCTACGAACACGCACGCACACGCACGCACACACACACGCACGAACACACGCACACGCGCACGCACACACGCGCGCACACACACGCACACGCACACGCACGAACACGCAGGCACACGCACGCACAAGCACACACACGCACACACGCACACGCACACACACAGACACACACAGACACACACAGACACAGACACAGACACAGACACACACACAGACGCACACACAGACGCACACACAGACACACACACGGTCACACACACAGACACACACACAGACAAACACACAGACACACACACAGACATACACACAGACACACACACACAGGCACACACACAGGCACACACAGACGCACACAGACGCACACAGACACACACATACACACACAGACACACACAGACACACACAGACACACACACAGACACACACAGACACACACACAGACACACACACAGACACACACACACACAGACACACACACAGACACACACACACACAGACACACACACAGACACACACACAGACACACACACGGACACACACACAGACACACACAGACGCACACAGACGCACACAGACGCACGCACGCACACACAGACACACACACACAGACACACACACAGACACGCACAGACGCACACAGACGCACGAAGACGCACACAGACGGACGCACGCGCGCACGCACACACAGACGCACGAAGACGCACACAGACGGACGCACGCACGCACGTACACACAGACGCAAGCACGCACGCACACAGACGCACGCACACACGCACACACGCACGCACACGCACCAAGCAAACTCGCAAACACGCACGAACGCACACACGCACACGAACGCACACGCACGCACACAAACCAAGCAAACTCGCAAACACGCGCGAACGCACACACGCACACGAACGCACACGCACGCGCACACACGCGCACACACGCGCACACACGCGCACACACGCGCACACACACGCACACGCACACGCACACACACACGCACACACGCACACGCAAACTCTTAAACACGCACACACGCACACACGCACACACGCACACACGCACACGCGCACGCACACGCGCACGCACACGCGCACGCACACGCGCACGCACACGCACGCAAGGAAACTCGCAAACACGCACGAACGCACACACGCACACGAACGCACACGCACGCACGCGCACGCACGCGCACGCACGCGCACGCACGCGCACGCACACGCACGCGCACACACGCGCGCACAAGCGCACACACGCGCACACACACGCACGCACACGCACGCACACTAACGCACCCGCACGCACACTTACGAACACGCACGCACACCTACAAACACGCACGCATACCTACGCACACGCACGCACACCTACGAACACGCACGCACACGCACGCACACACACACACGCACGAACACACGCACACGCGCACGCACACACGCGCGCACACACGCGCGCACACACACGCACACGCACACGCACGAACACGCAGGCACACGCACGCACAAGCACACACACGCACACACGCACACGCACACACACAGACACACACAGACACACACAGACACACACAGACACAGACACAGACACAGACACACACACAGACGCACACACAGACGCACAAACAGACACACACACAGACACACACACAGACACACACACAGACATACACACAGACACACACACAGACACACACACAGACACACACACAGACACACACACGGACACACACACAGACACACACAGACGCACACAGACGCACACAGACGCACGCACGCACACACAGACACACACACAGACGCACACAGACGCACACAGACGCACACAGACGCACGAAGACGCACACAGACGGACGCACGCACGCACGCACACACAGACGCACGAAGACGCACACAGACGCACGCACGCACGCACGCACACACAGACACACACACAGACACACACACAGACACACACACAGAAACACACACAGACAAACCCACAGACACACACACAGACACACACATACAGACACGCACACAGACACACACAGAGACACACACACAGACACACACAGACACTCACAGACACTCACAGACACACACAGACGACCACAGACACACACAGACACACACACAGACACACACATACAGACACACACACAGACACACACACAGACACACACACAGACACACACAGACACTCACAGACACACACAGACACACACAGACGACCGCAGACACACACAGACACACACACAGACACACACATACAGACACACACACAGACACACACACAGACACACACAGACACTCACAGACACAAACAGACACACACAGACGACCACAGACACACACAGACACACACAGACGACCACAGACGCCCACAGACGCACACAGACGCACACAGACGCACGCACGCACACACAGACACACACACAGGCACACACACAGACACCCACACAGACACACACAGACACACACACACAGACACACACACAGATACACCCACAGATACACACACAGACGCACACACAGACACACACACAGACACACACAGACACACACAGACACACACACAGACACTCACACAGACACACACACAGACACACACACAGACATACACACAGACACACACACACAGACACACGCACAGGCACACACAGACGCACACAGACGCACACAGACGCACACAGACGCACACACAGACATACACACAGACACACACACACACAGACACGCACACACAGACACACACACAGACACACACAAAGACACACACACGGACACACACACAGACACACACAGACGCACACAGACGCACACAGACGCACGCACGCACACACAGACACACACACAGACACACACACAGACACACACAGACGCACACAGACGCACACAGACGCACACAGACGCACGAAGACGCACACAGACGGACACACGCACGCACGCACACACAGACGCACGAAGACGCACACAGACGGACGCACGCACGCACGTACACACAGACGCAAGCACGCACGCACACAGACGCACGCACACACCCACACACGCACGCACACGCACCAAGCAAACTCGCAAACACGCACGAACGCACACACGCACACGAACGCACACGCACGCACACGCACCAAGCAAACTCGCAAACACGCGCGAACGCACACACGCACACGAACGCACACGCACGCGCACACACGCGCACACACGCGCACACACGCGCACACACGCGCGCACACACGCACACGCACACGCACACACACACACACACGCACACGCAAACTCTCAAACACGCACACACGCACACACGCACACACGCACACACGCACGCAAGCAAACTCGCAAACACGCACGAACGCACACACGCACACGAACGCACACCTACGCACCCGCACGCACACTTACGATCACGCACGCACACCTACGAACACGCACGCATACCTACGCACACGCACGCACACCTACGAACACGCACGCACACGCACGCGGACACACACGCACGAACACACGCACACGCGCACGCACACACGCGCGCACACACACGCACACGCACACGCACGAACACGCAGGCACACGCACGCACAAGCACACACACGCACACACGCACACGCACACACACAGACACACACAGACACACACAGACACAGACACAGACACAGACACACACACAGACGCACACACAGACGCACAAACAGACACACACACAGACACACACACAGACACACACACAGACATACACACAGACACACACACAGACACACACACGGACACACACACAGACACACACAGACGCACACAGACGCACACAGACGCACACAGACGCACGCACGCACACACAGACACACACACAGACACACACAGACGCACACAGACGCACACAGACGCACACAGACGCACGAAGACGCACACAGACGGACGCACGCACGCACGCACACACAGACACACACAGACACACGCACAGACACTCACACAGACAAACACACAGACACACACACAGACATACACACAGACACACACACACAGGCACACACACAGGCACACACAGACGCACACAGACGCACACAGACACACACATACACACACAGACACACACAGACACACACAGGCACACACACAGACGCACACAGACGCACACAGA
Source organism: Diplazon laetatorius (assembly GCA_963662125.1). Taxonomy (NCBI): domain Eukaryota; kingdom Metazoa; phylum Arthropoda; class Insecta; order Hymenoptera; family Ichneumonidae; genus Diplazon; species Diplazon laetatorius. Next base: position 4,515,391 of record OY759152.1, on the reverse strand, counting down.
CACACACAGACACACACATACATACACAGACACACACAGACACACACAGACACACACAGACACACACACAGACACACACACAGACACACACACAGACACACACACACACAGACACACACACGGATACACACACACCGACACACACAGACGCACACAGACGCACACAGACGCACACAGACACACACAGACACACACAGACACACACAGACACACACAGACACACACAGACACACACACAGACACACACACAGACACACACACACACAGACACACACACACACACGGATACACACACACCGACACACACAGACGCACACAGACGCACACAGACGCACACAGACGCACACAGACGCACGCACGCACACACAGACACACACACAGACACACACACAGACACACACACAAACACACACAGGTAAACACACAGACACACACACACACACAGACACACACACAGACACACACACAGACACACACACAGAAACACACACAGACAAACACACAGACACACACACAGACACACACATACAGACACACACACACAGACACACACACAGACACACACACAGACACACACAGACACTCACAGACACACACAGACACACACAGACGACCACAGACACACACAAACGCACAGACACACACAGACACACACAGACACACACAGACACACACACAGACACACACAGACACACACAGACACACACACAGACAGACACAGACACACACACACACAGACGAACACACAGACACACACACAGACACACACACACACACACAGACACACACAGACACACAAAGACACACACACAGACACACACACAGACAGACACAGACGCACGCACACACAGACACACACACAGACACACACACACAGGCACACACACAGACACACACACAGACAAACACACAGACACACACACACAGGCACACACACAGATACACACACAGATACACACACAGACACACACAGACGCACACACAGACACACACACAGACACACACACAGACACACACAGACACACACAGACACACACAGACACACGCACAGACACACACACAGACAAACACACAGACACACACACAGACATACACACAGACACACACACACAGGCACACACAGACGCACACAGACGCACACAGACACACACATACACACACAGACACACACAGACACACACACAGACACACACACAGACGCACACAGACACACACAGACACACACAGACATACACAGACACACACAGACACACACAGACACACACAGACACACACAGACACACACACAGACAAACACAGACGCACACAGACGCACACAGACGCACACAGACGCACACAGACGCACACAGACACACACAGACACACACAGACACACACAGACACACACAGACACACACAGACACACACAGACACACACAGACACACACAGACACACACAGACACACACACAGACACACACACACAGACACACACACGGATACACACACACGGATACACACACACCGACACACACAGACGCACACAGACGCACGCACGCACACACAGACACACACACAGACACACACACAGACACACACACAAACACACACAGACAAACACACAGACACACACACACAGACACACACACAGATACACACACAGACACACACACACACAGACACACACACAGATACACACACAGACACACACACAGATACACACACACACGGACACACACATAGACACACACACACAGACACACACACAGACACACACACAGACACACACACAGACACACACACGGACACACACACAGACACACACAGACAGACACAGACGCACACAGACGCACGCACGCACACACAGACACACACACAGACACACACACAGACACACACAGACGCACACAGACGCACACAGACGCACGAAGACGCAAACAGACGGACGCACGCACGCACGCACACACAAACGCACGAAGACGCACACAGACGGACGCACGCACGCACGTACACACAGACGCAAGCACGCACGCACACAGACGCACGCACACACGCACACACGCACGCACACGCACGCACGCACACCTACGCACCCGCACGCACACTTACGAACACGCACGCACACCTACAAACACGCACGCATACCTACGAACACGCACGCACACGCACGCACACACACACGCACGAACACACGCACACGCGCACTCACACACGCGCGCACACACACGCACACGCACACGCACGAACACGCAGGCACACGCACGCACAAGCACACACACGCACACACGCACACGCACACACACAGACACACACAGACACACACAGACACAGACACAGACACAGACACACACACAGACGCACACACAGACGCACACACAGACACACACACGGTCACACACACAGACACACACACAGACAAACACACAGACACACACACAGACATACACACAGACACACACACACAGGCACACACACAGGCACACACAGACGCACACAGACGCACACAGACACACACATACACACACAGACACACACAGACACACACAGACACACACACAGACACACACAGACACACACACAGACACACACACAGACACACACACACACAGACACACACACAGACACACACACACACACAGACACACACACAGACACACACACAGACACACACACGGACACACACACAGACACACACAGACGCACACAGACGCACACAGACGCACGCACGCACACACAGACACACACAGACACACACAGACACACACAGACACACACACAGACACACACACACAGACACACACACGGATACACACACACGGATACACACACACCGACACACACAGACGCACACAGACGCACGCACGCACACACAGACACACACACAGACACACACACAGACACACACACAAACACACACACACAGACACGCACAGACGCACACAGACGCACGAAGACGCACACAGACGGACGCACGCGCGCACGCACACACAGACGCACGAAGACGCACACAGACGGACGCACGCACGCACGTACACACAGACGCAAGCACGCACGCACACAGACGCACGCACACACGCACACACGCACGCACACGCACCAAGCAAACTCGCAAACACGCACGAACGCACACACGCACACGAACGCACACGCACGCACACAAACCAAGCAAACTCGCAAACACGCGCGAACGCACACACGCACACGAACGCACACGCACGCGCACACACGCGCACACACGCGCACACACGCGCACACACACGCACACGCACACGCACACACACACGCACACACGCACACGCAAACTCTTAAACACGCACACACGCACACACGCACACACGCACACACGCACACGCGCACGCACACGCACGCAAGGAAACTCGCAAACACGCACGAACGCACACACGCACATGAACGCACACGCACGCACGCGCACGCACGCGCACGCACACGCACGCGCACACACGCGCACACAAGCGCACACACGCGCACACACACGCACGCACACGCACGCACACTAACGCACCCGCACGCACACTTACGAACACGCACGCACACCTACAAACACGCACGCATACCTACGCACACGCACGCACACCTACGAACACGCACGCACACGCACGCACACACACACACGCACGAACACACGCACACGCGCACGCACACACGCGCGCACACACGCGCGCACACACACGCACACGCACACGCACGAACACGCAGGCACACGCACGCACAAGCACACACACGCACACACGCACACGCACACACACAGACACACACAGACACACACAGACACACACAGACACAGACACAGACACAGACACACACACAGACGCACACACAGACGCACAAACAGACACACACACAGACACACACACAGACACACACACAGACATACACACAGACACACACACAGACACACACACAGACACACACACAGACACACACACGGACACACACACAGACACACACAGACGCACACAGACGCACACAGACGCACGCACGCACACACAGACACACACACAGACGCACACAGACGCACACAGACGCACGAAGACGCACACAGACGGACGCACGCACGCACGCACACACAGACGCACGAAGACGCACACAGACGCACGCACGCACGCACGCACACACGGACACACACACAGACACACACACAGACACACACACAGAAACACACACAGACAAACCCACAGACACACACACAGACACACACATACAGACACGCACACAGACAGACACAGAGACACACACACAGACACACACAGACACTCACAGACACTCACAGACACACACAGACGACCACAGACACACACAGACACACACACAGACACACACATACAGACACACACACAGACACACACACAGACACACACACAGACACACACAGACACTCACAGACACACACAGACACACACAGACGACCGCAGACACACACAGACACACACACAGACACACACATACAGACACACACACAGACACACACACAGACACACACACAGACACACACAGACACTCACAGACACAAACAGACACACACAGACGACCACAGACACACACAGACACACACAGACGACCACAGACGCCCACAGACGCACACAGACGCACACAGACGCACGCACGCACACACAGACACACACACAGGCACACACACAGACACCCACACAGACACACACAGACACACACACACAGACACACACACAGATACACCCACAGATACACACACAGACGCACACACAGACACACACACAGACACACACAGACACACACAGACACACACACAGACACTCACACAGACACACACACAGACACACACACAGACATACACACAGACACACACACACAGACACACGCACAGGCACACACAGACGCACACAGACGCACACAGACGCACACAGACGCACACACAGACATACACACAGACACACACACACAGACACGCACACACAGACACACACACAGACACACACACAGACACACACACGGACACACACACAGACACACACAGACGCACACAGACGCACACAGACGCACGCACGCACACACAGACACACACACAGACACACACACAGACACACACAGACGCACACAGACGCACACAGACGCACACAGACGCACGAAGACGCACACAGACGGACACACGCACGCACGCACACACAGACGCACGAAGACGCACACAGACGGACGCACGCACGCACGTACACACAGACGCAAGCACGCACGCACACAGACGCACGCACACACCCACACACGCACGCACACGCACCAAGCAAACTCGCAAACACGCACGAACGCACACACGCACACGAACGCACACGCACGCACACGCACCAAGCAAACTCGCAAACACGCGCGAACGCACACACGCACACGAACGCACACGCACGCGCACACACGCGCACACACGCGCACACACGCGCACACACGCGCGCACACACGCACACGCACACGCACACACACACACACACACACACACGCAAACTCTCAAACACGCACACACGCACACACGCACACACGCACACACGCACACACGCACGCAAGCAAACTCGCAAACACGCACGAACGCACACACGCACACGAACGCACACCTACGCACCCGCACGCACACTTACGAACACGCACGCACACCTACGAACACGCACGCATACCTACGCACACGCACGCACACCTACGAACACGCACGCACACGCACGCGGACACACACGCACGAACACACGCACACGCGCACGCACACACGCGCGCACACACACGCACACGCACACGCACGAACACGCAGGCACACGCACGCACAAGCACACACACGCACACACGCACACGCACACACACAGACACACACAGACACACACAGACACAGACACAGACACAGACACACACACAGACGCACACACAGACGCACAAACAGACACACACACAGACACACACACAGACACACACACAGACATACACACAGACACACACACAGACACACACACGGACACACACACAGACACACACAGACGCACACAGACGCACACAGACGCACGCACGCACACACAGACACACACACAGACACACACAGACGCACACAGACGCACACAGACGCACACAGACGCACGAAGACGCACACAGACGGACGCACGCACGCACGCACACACAGACACACACAGACACACGCACAGACACTCACACAGACAAACACACAGACACACACACACACGGATACACACACACCGACACACACAGACGCACACAGACGCACACAGACGCACACAGACGCACACAGACGCACGCACGCACACACAGACACACACACAGACACACACACAGACACACACACAAACACACACAGGTAAACACACAGACACACACACACACACAGACACACACACAGATACACACACAGACACACACACAGATACACACACACACGGACACACACACAGACACACACACACAGACACACACACAGACACACACACAGACACACACACAGACACACACACAGACACACACACGGACACACACACAGACACACACAGACGCACACAGACGCACACAGACGCACGCACGCACACACAGACACACACACAGACACGAACAGACGCACACAGACGCACACAGACGCACACAGACGCACGAAGACGCACACAGACGGACGCACGCACGCACGCACACACCGACGCACGAAGACGCACACAGACGGACGCACGCACGCACGTACACACAGACGCAAGCACGCACGCACACAGACGGACGCACACACGCACACACGCACGCACACGCACCAAGCAAACTCGCAAACACGCACGAACGCACACACGCACACGAACGCACACGCACGCACACGCACCAAGCAAACTCGCAAACACGCGCGAACGCACACACGCACACGAACGCACACGCACGCGCACACACGCGCACACACGCGCACACACGCGCACACACGCGCACACACGCGCACACACACGCACACGCACACGCACACACACGCACACACGCACACGCAAACTCTCAAACACGCACACACGCACACACGCACACACGCACGCAAGCAAACTCGCAAACACGCACGAACGCACACACGCACACGAACGCACACGCACGCACGCGCACGCACACGCACGCGCACACACGCGCACACAAGCGCACACACGCGCACACACTTGCACGCACACGCACGCACGCACACTTACGAACACGCACGCACACCTACGAACACGCACGCATACCTACGCACACGCACGCACACCTACGAACACGCACGCACACGCACGCACACACACACGCACGAACACACGCACACGCGCACGCACACACGCGCGCACACACACGCACACGCACACGCACGAACACGCAGGCACACGCACGCACGAGCACACACACGCACACACGCACACGCACACACACAGACACACACAGACACACACAGACACACACAGACACACACAGACACAGACACAGACACAGACGCACACACAGACGCACACACAGACACACACACAGACACACACACGGTCACACACACAGACACCCACACAGACACACACAGACACACACACACAGACACACACACAGATACACCCACAGATACACACACAGACGCACACACAGACACACACACAGACACACACAGACACACACAGACACACACACAGACACTCACACAGACACACACACAGACACACACACAGACATACACACAGACACACACACACAGACACACGCACAGGCACACACAGACGCACACAGACGCACACAGACGCACACAGACGCACACACAGACATACACACAGACACACACACACAGACACGCACACACAGACACACACACAGACACACACACAGACACACACACGGACACACACACAGACACACACAGACGCACACAGACGCACACAGACGCACGCACGCACACACAGACACACACACAGACGCACACAGACGCACACAGACGCACACAGACGCACGAAGACGCACACAGACGGACGCACGCACGCACGCACACACAGACGCACGAAGACGCACACAGACGCACGCACGCACGCACGCACACACAGACACACACACAGACACACACACAGACACACACACAGAAACACACACAGACAAACCCACAGACACACACACAGACACACACATACAGACACGCACACAGACACACACAGAGACACACACACAGACACACACAGACACTCACAGACACTCACAGACACACACAGACGACCACAGACACACACAGACACACACACAGACACACACATACAGACACACACACAGACACACACACAGACACACACACAGACACACACAGACACTCACAGACACACACAGACACACACAGACGACCGCAGACACACACAGACACACACACAGACACACACATACAGACACACACACAGACACACACACAGACACACACAGACACTCACAGACACAAACAGACACACACAGACGACCACAGACACACACAGACACACACAGACGACCACAGACGCCCACAGACGCACACAGACGCACACAGACGCACGCACGCACACACAGACACACACACAGGCACACACACAGACACCCACACAGACACACACAGACACACACACACAGACACACACACAGATACACCCACAGATACACACACAGACGCACACACAGACACACACACAGACACACACAGACACACACAGACACACACACAGACACTCACACAGACACACACACAGACACACACACAGACATACACACAGACACACACACACAGACACACGCACAGGCACACACAGACGCACACAGACGCACACAGACGCACACAGACGCACACACAGACATACACACAGACACACACACACAGACACGCACACACAGACACACACACAGACACACACACAGACACACACACGGACACACACACAGACACACACAGACGCACACAGACGCACACAGACGCACGCACGCACACACAGACACACACACAGACACACACACAGACACACACAGACGCACACAGACGCACACAGACGCACACAGACGCACGAAGACGCACACAGACGGACACACGCACGCACGCACACACAGACGCACGAAGACGCACACAGACGGACGCACGCACGCACGTACACACAGACGCAAGCACGCACGCACACAGACGCACGCACACACCCACACACGCACGCACACGCACCAAGCAAACTCGCAAACACGCACGAACGCACACACGCACACGAACGCACACGCACGCACACGCACCAAGCAAACTCGCAAACACGCGCGAACGCACACACGCACACGAACGCACACGCACGCGCACACACGCGCACACACGCGCACACACGCGCACACACGCGCGCACACACGCACACGCACACGCACACACACACACACACGCACACGCAAACTCTCAAACACGCACACACGCACACACGCACACACGCACGCAAGCAAACTCGCAAACACGCACGAACGCACACACGCACACGAACGCACACCTACGCACCCGCACGCACACTTACGAACACGCACGCACACCTACGAACACGCACGCATACCTACGCACACGCACGCACACCTACGAACACGCACGCACACGCACGCGGACACACACGCACGAACACACGCACACGCGCACGCACACACGCGCGCACACACACGCACACGCACACGCACGAACACGCAGGCACACGCACGCACAAGCACACACACGCACACACGCACACGCACACACACAGACACACACAGACACAGACACAGACACAGACACACACACAGACGCACACACAGACGCACAAACAGACACACACACAGACACACACACAGACACACACACAGACATACACACAGACACACACACAGACACACACACGGACACACACACAGACACACACAGACGCACACAGACGCACACAGACGCACACAGACGCACGCACGCACACACAGACACACACACAGACACACACAGACGCACACAGACGCACACAGACGCACGAAGACGCACACAGACGGACGCACGCACGCACGCACACACAGATACACACAGACACACGCACAGACACTCACACAGACAAACACACAGACACACACACACACGGATACACACACACCGACACACACAGACGCACACAGACGCACACAGACGCACACAGACGCACACAGACGCACGCACGCACACACAGACACACACACAGACACACACACAGACACACACACAAACACACACAGGTAAACACACAGACACACACACACACACAGACACACACACAGATACACACACAGACACACACACAGATACACACACACACGGACACACACACAGACACACACACACAGACACACACACAGACACACACACAGACACACACACAGACACACACACAGACACACACACGGACACACACACAGACACACACAGACGCACACAGACGCACACAGACGCACGCACGCACACACAGACACACACACAGACACGAACAGACGCACACAGACGCACACAGACGCACACAGACGCACGAAGACGCACACAGACGGACGCACGCACGCACGCACACACCGACGCACGAAGACGCACACAGACGGACGCACGCACGCACGTACACACAGACGCAAGCACGCACGCACACAGACGGACGCACACACGCACACACGCACGCACACGCACCAAGCAAACTCGCAAACACGCACGAACGCACACACGCACACGAACGCACACGCACGCACACGCACCAAGCAAACTCGCAAACACGCGCGAACGCACACACGCACACGAACGCACACGCACGCGCACACACGCGCACACACGCGCACACACGCGCACACACGCGCACACACGCGCACACACACGCACACGCACACGCACACACACGCACACGCAAACTCTCAAACACGCACACACGCACACACGCACACACGCACGCAAGCAAACTCGCAAACACGCACGAACGCACACACGCACACGAACGCACACGCACGCACGCGCACGCACACGCACGCGCACACACGCGCACACAAGCGCACACACGCGCACACACTTGCACGCACACGCACGCACGCACACTTACGAACACGCACGCACACCTACGAACACGCGGGCATACCTACGCACACGCACGCACACCTACGAACACGCACGCACACGCACGCACACACACACGCACGAACACACGCACACGCGCACGCACACACGCGCGCACACACACGCACACGCACACGCACGAACACGCAGGCACACGCACGCACGAGCACACACACGCACACACGCACACGCACACACACAGACACACACAGACACACACAGACACACACAGACACACACAGACACAGACACAGACACAGACGCACACACAGACGCACACACAGACACACACACAGACACACACACGGTCACACACACAGACACCCACACAGACACACACAGACACACACACACAGACACACACACAGATACACCCACAGATACACACACAGACGCACACACAGACACACACACAGACACACACAGACACACACAGACACACACACAGACACTCACACAGACACACACACAGACATACACACAGACACACACACACAGACACACGCACAGGCACACACAGACGCACACAGACGCACACAGACGCACACAGACGCACACACAGACATACACACAGACACACACACACAGACACGCACACACAGACACACACACAGACACACACACAGACACACACACGGACACACACACAGACACACACAGACGCACACAGACGCACACAGACGCACGCACGCACACACAGACACACACACAGACACGCACACAGACACACACAGACGCACACAGACGCACACAGACGCACACAGACGCACGAAGACGCACACAGACGGACACACGCACGCACGCACACACAGACGCACGAAGACGCACACAGACGGACGCACGCACGCACGTACACACAGACGCAAGCACGCACGCACACAGACGCACGCACACACCCACACACGCACGCACACGCACCAAGCAAACTCGCAAACACGCACGAACGCACACACGCACACGAACGCACACGCACGCACACGCACCAAGCAAACTCGCAAACACGCGCGAACGCACACACGCACACGAACGCACACGCACGCGCACACACGCGCACACACGCGCACACACGCGCACACACGCGCGCACACACGCACACGCACACGCACACACACACACACACGCACACGCAAACTCTCAAACACGCACACACGCACACACGCACACACGCACACACGCACGCAAGCAAACTCGCAAACACGCACGAACGCACACACGCACACGAACGCACACCTACGCACCCGCACGCACACTTACGAACACGCACGCACACCTACGAACACGCACGCATACCTACGCACACGCACGCACACCTACGAACACGCACGCACACGCACGCGGACACACACGCACGAACACACGCACACGCGCACGCACACACGCGCGCACACACACGCACACGCACACGCACGAACACGCAGGCACACGCACGCACAAGCACACACACGCACACACGCACACGCACACACACAGACACACACAGACACACACAGACACACACAGACACAGACACAGACACAGACACACACACAGACGCACACACAGACGCACAAACAGACACACACACAGACACACACACAGACACACACACAGACATACACACAGACACACACACAGACACACACACGGACACACACACAGACACACACAGACGCACACAGACGCACACAGACGCACACAGACGCACGCACGCACACACAGACACACACACAGACACACACAGACGCACACAGACGCACACAGACGCACACAGACGCACGAAGACGCACACAGACGGACGCACGCACGCACGCACACACAGACACACACAGACACACGCACAGACACTCACACAGACAAACACACAGACACACACACACACGGATACACACACACCGACACACACAGACGCACACAGACGCACACAGACGCACACAGACGCACACAGACGCACACAGACGCACGCACGCACACACAGACACACACACAGACACACACACAGACACACACACAAACACACACAGGTAAACACACAGACACACACACACACACAGACACACACACAGATACACACACAGACACACACACAGATACACACACACACGGACACACACACACAGACACACACACACAGACACACACACAGACACACACACAGACACACACACAGACACACACACGGACACACACACAGACACACACAGACGCACACAGACGCACACAGACGCACGCACGCACACACAGACACACACACAGACACGAACAGACGCACACAGACGCACACAGACGCACACAGACGCACGAAGACGCACACAGACGGACGCACGCACGCACGCACACACCGACGCACGAAGACGCACACAGACGGACGCACGCACGCACGTACACACAGACGCAAGCACGCACGCACACAGACGGACGCACACACGCACACACGCACGCACACGCACCAAGCAAACTCGCAAACACGCACGAACGCACACACGCACACGAACGCACACGCACGCACACGCACCAAGCAAACTCGCAAACACGCGCGAACGCACACACGCACACGAACGCACACGCACGCGCACACACGCGCACACACGCGCACACACGCGCACACACGCGCACACACGCGCACACACACGCACACGCACACGCACACACACGCACACACGCACACGCAAACTCTCAAACACGCACACACGCACACACGCACACACGCACGCAAGCAAACTCGCAAACACGCACGAACGCACACACGCACACGAACGCACACGCACGCACGCGCACGCACACGCACGCGCACACACGCGCACACAAGCGCACACACGCGCACACACTCGCACGCACACGCACGCACGCACACTTACGAACACGCACGCACACCTACGAACACGCACGCATACCTACGCACACGCACGCACACCTACGAACACGCACGCACACGCACGCACACACACACGCACGAACACACGCACACGCGCACGCACACACGCGCGCACACACACGCACACGCACACGCACGAACACGCAGGCACACGCACGCACGAGCACACACACGCACACACGCACACGCACACACACAGACACACACAGACACACACAGACACACACAGACACACACAGACACAGACACAGACACAGACGCACACACAGACGCACACACAGACACACACACAGACACACACACGGTCACACACACAGACACACACACAGACATACACACAGACACACACACAGACACACACACAGACACACACACGGACACACACACAGACACACACAGACGCACACAGACGCACACAGACGCACGCACGCACACACAGACACACACACAGACACACACACACAGACACACACAGACGCACACAGACGCACACAGACGCACACAGACGCACGAAGACGCACACAGACGGACCCACGCACGCACGCACACACAGACGCACGAAGACGCACACAGACGCACGCACGCACGCACGCACACACAGACACACACACAGACACACACACAGACACACACACAGAAACACACACAGACAAACACACAGACACACACATACAGACACACACACAGACACACACACAGACACACACAGACACACACAGACACTCACAGACACACACAGACACACACAGACGACCACAGACACCCACAGACACACACACAGACACACACATACAGACACACACACAGACACACACACAGACACACACAGACACTCACAGACACACACAGACACACACAGACGACCACAGACACAAACAGACACACACACAGACACACACATACAGACACACACACAGACACACACACAGACACACACACAGACACACACAGACACTCACAGACACACACAGACACACACAGACTACCACAGACACACACAGACACACACAGACACACACAGACGACCACAGACGCCCACAGACGCACACACGCACACGAACGCACACGCACGCGCACACACGCGCACACACGCGCACACACGCGCACACACGCGCGCACACACGCACACGCACACGCACACACACACACACACTCACACGCAAACTTTCAAACACGCACACACGCACACACGCACACACGCACACACGCACACACGCACGCAAGCAAACTCGCAAACACGCACGAACGCACACACGCACACGAACGCACACGCACGCACACGCACGCGCACACACGCGCACACAAGCGCACACACGCGCACACACACGCACGCACGCACACGCACGCACACCTACGCACCCGCACGCACACTTACGAACACGCACGCACACCTACGAACACGCACGCATACCTACGCACACGCACGCACACCTACGAACACGCACGCACACGCACGCGGACACACACGCACGAACACACGCACACGCGCACGCACACACGCGCGCACACACACGCACACGCACACGCACGAACACGCAGGCACACGCACGCACAAGCACACACACGCACACACGCACACGCACACACACAGACACACACAGACACACACAGACACACACAGACACAGACACAGACACAGACACACACACAGACGCACACACAGACGCACACACAGACACACACACGGTCACACACACAGACACACACACAGACATACACACAGACACACACACAGACACACACACGGACACACACACAGACACACACAGACGCACACAGACGCACACAGACGCACACAGACGCACGCACGCACACACAGACACACACACACAGACACACACACAGACACACACAGACGCACACAGACGCACACAGACGCACACAGACGCACGAAGACGCACACAGACGGACGCACGCACGCACGCACACACAGACACACACAGACACACGCACAGACACTCACACAGACAAACACACAGACACACACACAGACACACACACAGACATACACACAGACACACACACAAAGGCACACACACAGGCACACACAGACGCACACAGACGCACACAGACACACATACACACACAGACACACACAGACACACACAGGCACACACACAGACGCACACAGACGCACACAGACACACACAGACACACACATACATACACAGACACACACAGACACACACAGACACACACAGACACACACAGACACACACAGACACACACACAGACACACACACAGACACACACACAGACACACACAAACACAGACACACACACGGATACACACACACCGACACACACAGACGCACACAGACGCACACAGACGCACACAGACACACACAGACACACACAGACACACACAGACACACACAGACACACACACAGACACACACACAGACACACACACGGATACACACACACCGACACACACAGACGCACACAGACGCACACAGACGCACGCACGCACACACAGACACACACACAGACACACACACAGACACACACACAGACACACACACAGACACACACACAAACACACACAGGTAAACACACAGACACACACACACACAGACACACACACAGATACACACACAGACACACACACAGATACACACACACACGGACACACACACAGACACACACACACAGACACACACACAGACACACACACAGACACACACACAGACACACACACAGACACACACAGACGCACACAGACGCACACAGACGCACGCACGCACACACAGACACACACACAGACACACACACAGACACACACAGACGCACACAGACGCACACAGACGCACACAGACGCACGAAGACGCACACAGACGGACGCACGCACGCACGCACACACCGACGCACGAAGACGCACACAGACGGACGCACGCACGCACGTACACACAGACGCAAGCACGCACGCACACAGACGCACGCACACACGCACACACGCACGCACACGCACCAAGCAAACTCGCAAACACGCACGAACGCACACACGCACACGAACGCACACGCACGCACACGCACCAAGCAAACTCGCAAACACGCGCGAACGCACACACGCACACGAACGCACACGCACGCGCACACACGCGCACACACGCGCACACACGCGCACACACGCGCACACACACGCACACGCACACGCACACACACGCACACACGCACACGCAAACTCTCAAACACGCACACACGCACACACGCACGCAAGCAAACTCGCAAACAAGCACGAACGCACACACGCACACGAACGCACACGCACGCACGCGCACGCACGCGCACGCACACGCACGCGCACACACGCGCACACAAGCGCACACACGCGCACACACTCGCACGCACACGCACGCACGCACACGCACGCACACTTACGAACACGCACGCACACCTACGAACACGCACGCATACCTACGCACACGCACGCACACCTACGAACACGCACGCACACGCACGCACACACACACGCACGAACACACGCACACGCGCACGCACACACGCGCGCACACACACGCACACGCACACGCACGAACACGCAGGCACACGCACGCACGAGCACACACACGCACACACGCACACGCACACACACAGACACACACAGACACACACAGACACACACAGACACAGACACAGACACAGACGCACACACAGACGCACACACAGACACACACACAGACGAACACACGGTCACACACACAGACACACACACAGACATACACACAGACACACACACAGACACACACACAGACACACACACGGACACACACACAGGCACACACAGACGCACACAGACGCACACAGACGCACACAGACGCACGCACGCACACACAGACACACACACAGACACACACGAACAGACACACACAGACGCACACAGACGCACACAGACGCACACAGACGCACGAAGACGCACACAGACGGACCCACGCACGCACGCACACACAGACGCACGAAGACGCACACAGACGCACGCACGCACGCACGCACACACAGACACACACACAGACACACACACAGACACACACACAGAAACACACACAGACAAACACACAGACACACACACAGACACACACATACAGACACACACACAGACACACACACAGACACACACAGACACACACAGACACTCACAGACACACACAGACACACACAGACGACCACAGACACCCACAGACACACACACAGACACACACATACAGACACACACACAGATACACACACAGACACACACAGACACTCACAGACACACACAGACACACACAGACGACCACAGACACAAACAGACACACACACAGACACACACATACAGACACACACACAGACACACACACAGACACACACACAGACACACACAGACACTCACAGACACACACAGACACACACAGACTACCACAGACACACACAGACACACACAGACACACACAGACGACCACAGACGCCCACAGACGCACACACGCACACGAACGCACACGCACGCGCACACACGCGCACACACGCGCACACACGCGCACACACGCGCGCACACACGCACACGCACACGCACACACACACACACACGCACACGCAAACTTTCAAACACGCACACACGCACACACGCACACACGCACACACGCACGCAAGCAAACTCGCAAACACGCACGAACGCACACACGCACACGAACGCACACGCACGCACACGCACGCGCACACACGCGCACACAAGCGCACACACGCGCACACACACGCACGCACACGCACGCACGCACACGCACGCACACCTACGCACCCGCACGCACACTTACGAACACACACGCACACCTACGAACACGCACGCATACCTACGCACACGCACGCACACCTACGAACACGCACGCACACGCACGCGGACACACACGCACGAACACACGCACACGCGCACGCACACACGCGCGCACAGACACGCACACGCACACGCACGAACACGCAGGCACACGCACGCACAAGCACACACACGCACACACGCACACGCACACACACAGACACACACAGACACACACAGACACACACAGACACAGACACAGACACAGACACACACACAGACGCACACACAGACGCACACACAGACACACACACGGTCACACACACAGACACACACACAGACATACACACAGACATACACACAGACACACACACAGACACACACACGGACACACACACAGACACACACAGACGCACACAGACGCACACAGACGCACACAGACGCACGCACGCACACACAGACACACACACAGACACACACACAGACACACACAGACGCACACAGACGCACACAGACGCACACAGACGCACGAAGACGCACACAGACGGACGCACGCACGCACGCACACACAGACACACACAGACACACGCACAAACACTCACACAGACAAACACACAGACACACACACAGACATACACACAGACACACACACAAAGGCACACACACAGGCACACACAGACGCACACAGACGCACACAGACACACACATACATACACAGACACACACAGACACACACAGACACACACAGACACACACAGACACACACAGACACACACACAGACACACACACAGACACACACACAGACACACACAAACACAGACACACACACGGATACACACACACCGACACACACAGACGCACACAGACGCACACAGACGCACACAGACACACACAGACACACACAGACACACACAGACACACACAGACACACACACAGACACACACACAGACACACACACGGATACACACACACCGACACACACAGACGCACACAGACGCACACAGACGCACGCACGCACACACAAACACACACAGACACACACACAGACACACACACAGACACACACACAAACACACACAGGTAAACACACAGACACACACACACACAGACACACACACAGATACACACACAGACACACACACAGATACACACACACACAGATACACACACACACGGACACACACACAGACACACACACACAGACACACACACAGACACACACACAGACACACACACGGACACACACACAGACACACACAGACGCACACAGACGCACACAGACGCACGCACGCACACACAGACACACACACAGACACACACACAGACACACACAGACGCACACAGACGCACACAGACGCACACAGACGCACGAAGACGCACACAGACGGACGCACGCACGCACGCACACACCGACGCACGAAGACGCACACAGACGGACGCACGCACGCACGTACACACAGACGCAAGCACGCACGCACACAGACGCACGCACACACGCACACACGCACGCACACGCACCAAGCAAACTCGCAAACACGCACGAACGCACACACGCACACGAACGCACACGCACGCACACGCACCAAGCAAACTCGCAAACACGCGCGAACGCACACACGCACACGAACGCACACGCACGCGCACACACGCGCACACACGCGCACACACGCGCACACACGCGCACACACGCGCACACACACGCACACGCACACGCACACACACGCACACACGCACACGCAAACTCTCAAACACGCACACACGCACACACGCACACACGCACGCAAGCAAACTCGCAAACAAGCACGAACGCACACGCACGCACGCGCACGCACACGCACGCGCACACACGCGCACACAAGCGCACACACGCGCACACACTCGCACGCACACGCACGCACGCACACGCACGCACACTTACGAACACGCACGCACACCTACGAACACGCACGCATACCTACGCACACGCACGCACACCTACGAACACGCACGCACACGCACGCACACACACACGCACGAACACACGCACACGCGCACGCACACACGCGCGCACACACACGCACACGCACACGCACGAACACGCAGGCACACGCACGCACGAGCACACACACGCACACACGCACACGCACACACACAGACACACACAGACACACACAGACACACACAGACACAGACACAGACACAGACGCACACACAGACGCACACACAGACACACACACAGACACACACACGGTCACACACACAGACACACACACAGACATACACACAGACACACACACAGACACACACACAGACACACACACGGACACACACACAGGCACACACAGACGCACACAGACGCACACAGACGCACACAGACGCACGCACGCACACACAGACACACACACAGACACACACACACAGACACACACAGACGCACACAGACGCACACAGACGCACACAGACGCACGAAGACGCACACAGACGGACGCACGCACGCACGCACACACAGACGCACGAAGACGCACACAGACGCACGCACGCACGCACGCACACACAGACACACACACAGACACACACACAGACACACACACAGACACACACACAGAAACACACACAGACAAACACACAGACACACACACAGACACACACATACAGACACACACACAGACACACACACAGACACACACAGACACACACAGACACTCACAGACACTCACAGACACACACAGACACACACAGACACACACAGACGCCCACAGACGCACACAGACGCACACAGACGCACGCACGCACACACAGACACACACACGCACACACACGCACACACGCACACGCAAACTCTTAAACACGCACACACGCACACACGCACACACGCACACACGCACGCACACGCACGCAAGGAAACTCGCAAACACGCACGAACGCACACACGCACACGAACGCACACGCACGCACGCGCACGCACACGCACGCGCACACACGCGCACACAAGCGCACACACGCGCACACACACGCACGCACACGCACGCACACTTACGCACCCGCACGCACACTTACGAACACGCACGCACACCTACGAACACGCACGCATACCTACGCACACGCACGCACACCTACGAACACGCACGCACACGCACGCACACACACACGCACGAACACACGCACACGCGCACGCACACACGCGCGCACACACACGCACACGCACACGCACGAACACGCAGGCACACGCACGCACAAGCACACACACGCACACACGCACACGCACACACACAGACACACACAGACACACACAGACGCACACAGACACACACATACACACACAGACACACACAGACACACACACAGACACACACAGACACAGACACAGACACAGACACACACACAGACGCACACACAGACGCACAAACAGACACACACACAGACACACACACAGACATACACACAGACACACACACAGACACACACACAGACACACACACGGACACACACACAGACACACACAGACGCACACAGACGCACACAGACGCACACAGACGCACGCACGCACACACAGACACACACACAGACACACACAGACGCACACAGACGCACACAGACGCACGAAGACGCACACAGACGGACGCACGCACGCACGCACACACAGACGCACGAAGACGCACACAGACGCACGCACGCACGCACGCACACACAGACACACACACAGACACACACACAGACACACACACAGAAACACACACAGACACACAAACAGGAACACACACAGACAAACCCACAGACACACACACAGACACACACATACAGACACACACACAGACACACACACAGACACACACACAGACACACACACACAGACACACACAGACACTCACAGACACTCACAGACACACACAGACGACCACAGACACACACAGACACACACACAGACACACACACAGACACACACAGACACTCACAGACACACACAGACACACACAGACGACCGCAGACACACACAGACACACACACAGACACACACATACAGACACACACACAGACACACACAGACACTCACAGACACACACAGACACACACAGACGACCACAGACACACACAGACACACACAGACACACACAGACGACCACAGACGCCCACAGACGCACACAGACGCACGCACGCACACACAGACACACACACAGGCACACACACAGACACCCACACAGACACCCACACAGACACACACAGACACACACACACAGACACACACACAGATACACCCACAGATACGAACACAGACGCACACACAGACACACACACAGACACACACAGACACACACAGACACACACACAGACACTCACACAGACACACACACAGACACACACACAGACATACACACAGACACACACAAACAGACACACGCACAGGCACACACAGACGCACACAGACGCACACAGACGCACACAGACGCACACAGACGCACACACAGACATACACACAGACACACACACACAGACACACACACAGACACACACACAGACACACACACAGACACACACACGGACACACACACAGACACACACAGACGCACACAGACGCACACAGACGCACGCACGCACACACAGACACACACACAGACACACACACAGACACACACAGACGCACACAGACGCACACAGACGCACACAGACGCACGAAGACGCACACAGACGGACGCACGCACGCACGCACACACAGACGCACGAAGACGCACACAGACGGACGCACGCACGCACGTACACACAGACGCAAGCACGCACGCACACAGACGCACGCACACACGCACACACGCACGCACACGCACCAAGCAAACTCGCAAACACGCACGAACGCACACACGCACACGAACGCACACGCACCAAGCAAACTCGCAAACACGCGCGAACGCACACACGCACACGAACGCACACGCACGCGCACACACGCGCACACACGCGCACACACGCGCGCACACACGCACACGCAAACGCACACACACACACACACGCACACGCAAACTCTCGAACACGCACACACGCACACACGCACACACGCACACACGCACACACGCACGCAAGCAAACTCGCAAACACGCACACGAACGCACACGCACGCACACGCACGCGCACACACGCGCACACAAGCGCACACACGCGCACACACACGCACGCACACGCACGCACGCACACGCACACACGCACACGAACGCACACGCACGCACACGCACGCGCACACACGCGCACACAAGCGCACACACGCGCACACACACGCACGCACACGCACGCACGCACACGCACGCACGCACACCTACGCACCCGCACGCACACTTACGAACACGCACGCACACCTACGAACACGCACGCATACCTACGCACACGCACGCACACCTACGAACACGCACGCACACGCACGCGGACACACACGCACGAACACACGCACACGCGCACGCACACACACGCACACGCACACGCACACGCACGAACACGCAGGCACACGCACGCACAAGCACACACACGCACACACGCACACGCACACACACAGACACACGCAGACACACACAGACACAGACACAGACACAGACACAGACACAGACGCACACACAGACGCACACACAGACACACACACGGTCACACACACAGACACACACACAGACATACACACAGACACACACACAGACACACACACAGACACACACAGACGCACACAGACGCACACAGACGCACACAGACGCACGCACGCACACACAGACACACACGGAGACACACACACAGACACACACAGACGCACACAGACGCACACAGACGCACACAGACGCACACAGACGCACGAAGACGCACACAGACGGACGCACGCACGCACGCACACACAGACACACATAGACACACGCACAGACACTCACACAGACAAACACACAGACACACACACAGACATACACACAGACACACACACACAGGCACACACACAGGCACACACAGACGCACACAGACGCACACAGACACACACATACACACACAGACACACACAGAAACACACATGCACACACACAGACGCACACAGATGCACACAGACACACACAGACACAAACATACATACACAGACACACACAGACACACACAGACACACACAGACACACACAGACACACACAGACACACACAGACACACACACAGACACACACACAGACACACACACACAGACACACACACACACAGACACACACACGGATACACACACACCGACACACACAGACGCACACAGACGCACACAGACGCACACAGACACACACAGACACACACAGACACACACAGACACACACAGACACACACACAGACACACACACAGACACACACACACAGACACACACACAGACACACACACAGACACACACACAGACACACACACGGACACACACACAGACACACACAGACGCACACAGACGCACACAGACGCACGCACGCACACACAGACACACACACAGACACACACAGACGCACACAGACGCACACAGACGCACACAGACGCACACAGACGCACGAAGACGCACACAGACGGACGCACGCACGCACGCACACACAGACGCACGAAGACGCACACAGACGCACGCACGCACGCACGCACACACAGACACACACACAGACACACACAGACGACCACAGACACACACAGACACACACACAGACACACACATACAGACACACACACACAGACACACACATACAGACACACACACAGACACACAGACAGACACACACACAGACACACACACAGACACACACAGACACTCACAGACACACACAGACACACACAGACGACCGCAGACACACACAGACACACACACAGACACAGACATACAGACACACACACAGACACACACACAGACACACACAGACACTCACAGACACACACAGACACACACAGACGACCACAGACACACACAGACACACACAGACACACACAGACGACCACAGACGCCCACAGACGCACACAGACGCACGCACGCACACACAGACACACACACAGGCACACACACAGACACCCACACAGACACACACAGACACACACACACAGACACACACACAGATACACCCACAGATACACACACAGACGCACACACAGACACACACACAGACACACACAGACACACACAGACACACACACAGACACTCACGCAGACACACACACAGACACACACACAGACATACACACAGACACACACACACAGACACACGCACAGGCACACACAGACGCACACAGACGCACACAGACGCACACAGACGCACACACAGACATACACACAGACACACACACACAGACACACACACAGACACACACACAGACACACACACAGACACACACACGGACACACACACAAACACACAGACGCACACAGACGCACACAGACGCACGCACGCACACACAGACACACACACAGACACACACACAGACACACACAGACGCACACAGACGCACACAGACGCACACAGACGCACGAAGACGCACACAGACGGACGCACGCACGCACGCACACACAGACGCACGAAGACGCACACAGACGGACGCACGCACGCACGTACACACAGACGCAAGCACGCACGCACACAGACGCACGCACACACGCACACACGCACGCACACGCACCAAGCAAACTCGCAAACACGCACGAACGCACACACGCACACGAACGCACACGCACGCACACGCACCAAGCAAACTCGCAAACACGCGCGAACGCACACACGCACACGAACGCACACGCACGCGCACACACGCGCACACACGCGCGCACACACGCACACGCACACGCACACACACACACACACACGCACACGCAAACTCTCAAACACGCACACACGCACACACGCACACACGCACACACGCACGCAAGCAAACTCGCAAACACGCACGAACGCACACACGCACACGAACGCACACGCACGCACACGCACGCGCACACACGCCCACACAAGCGCACACACGCGCACACACACGCACGCACACGCACGCACGCACACGCACGCACACCTACGCACCCGCACGCACACTTACGAACACGCACGCACACCTACGAACACGCACGCATACCTACGCACACGCACGCACACCTACGAACACGCACGCACACGCACGCGGACACACACGCATGAACACACGCACACGCGCACGCACACACGCGCGCACACACACGCACACGCAGACGCACGAACACGCAGGCACACGCACGCACAAGCACACACACGCACACACGCACACGCACACACACAGACACACACAGACACACACAGACACACACAGACACAGACACAGACACAGACACACACACAGACGCACACACAGACGCACACACAGACACACACACGGTCACACACACAGACACACACACAGACATACACACAGACACACACACAGACACACACACGGACACACACACAGACACACACAGACGCACACAGACGCACACAGACGCACACAGACGCACGCACGCACACACAGACACACACACAGACACACACACAGACACACACAGACGCACACAGACGCACACAGACGCACGAAGACGCAAACAGACGGACGCACGCACGCACGCACACACAGACACACACAGACACACGCACAGACACTCACACAGACAAACACACAGACACACACACAGACATACACACAGACACACACACACAGGCACACACACAGGCACACACAGACGCACACAGACACACACATACACACACACACACACACAGACACACACATGCACACACACAGACGCACACAGACGCACACAGACACACACAGACACACACATACATACACAGACACACACAGACACACACAGACACACACAGACACACACAGACACACACAGACACACACACAGACACACACACAGACACACACACACACACAGACACACACACGGATACACACACACCGACACACACAGACGCACACAGACGCACGTAGACGCACACAGACACACACAGACACACACAGACACACACAGACACACACAGACACACACACAGACACACACACAGACACACACACACACAGACACACACACGGATACACACACACCGACACACACAGACGCACACAGACGCACACAGACGCACACAGACACACACAGACGCACGCACGCACACACAGACACACACACAGACACACACACAGACACACACACAAACACACACAGGTAAACACAAAGACACACACACACACAGACACACACACAGATA